>JARSSU010048912.1:0-20599 GCA_029619165.1 Eurosta solidaginis
ATTTTGGTTTGCAATATAAAATTTATTTTTGTTTATTTTTGAGTTTAAATATTTTCCAACTAATTAGAATTTTCTTTTTTTGAAGTTATTCAAAATTTTAAGTTAACACGAAAAGCTCAATTAAAATTAATTTTAAAAATTAAAGTAAAGAGTACAAAGTAGTTAACACTATATTTACTCCCCCTCCAAGAAAATTTGAAACAAACAAATTATTAATTAATATTAAATGTAACCTTTTTTTGGTTTTTGTTGTTTAATGTATTTGTATTGAAATTAGTGTTAATAAGTATGTTTGCTGGTTTAAGTAAATCAATTGAAAGATTTTTAATAGTATTTTTGTATTGAATTGTAAATGTTTTATGTTTCTTAGAGATAACTTTAAAAGGTCCTTCATAAGGTGATTCTAAATTAGATTTACGAAGAACTTTAACAAAAACATACTCACAATTTTCTAATTGTTTAGGAATGAAAAAATTTTCTTTGTTATGATGAAAAACTTTAGAACGAACAAGCGAAAAATATTCTCTTATTTTATGAAGGGCGTCATTAGAAAAATCATGTTCTTTATTACTATTTGAAAAAATTAATTCACCAGGTATTCTAAGTGTTTGGCCATAAACAAGTTCAGCAGATGAACATTTTAAATCTTCTTTAATAGAAGTTCGTAAACCAAGTAGAATGAATGGTAAAATGTCAGACCAATGAACAGAGTCGTTTGATGCTATAATTGCTGCTTTTAAAGTTTAATGAAATCTCTCTATCATGCCATTTGCTTGGGGATGGTAAGGAGATGTATGAATTTTATGAGAACCTAAAAGTTTTGTTAATTCTGTAAAAAATTTTGAGGTGAATTGTGAACCTTGATCTACTGTAATATTTAATGGTATACCAAATCGTGGTATATAATTTTGAATAAAAGTTTTTACTATAGTATTTGTTGAAATATCTTTAAGCGGATAAGCTTCAGGCCAACGTGAAAATCTGTCAATAGTTGTTAAAATATAACAATTTCCATTTGAAACTGGAAGAGGTCCAACAATATCCATATGTTCAAAACGGCCTGATGGTATTTGATTTTTTGGATAGGAGATTTAGTATGTCTTGAAGTTTTGGATTTTTGACAATTGATGCAAGATGAAGTCCAATCGTTAATCTCTTTACGCATGTTAGGCCAATAATATTTATTTTGAATTAATTTTCTAGTTGTTCTTATACTTGGATGAGATAATGAGTGAATTTTGTCAAATATAATTCTTCTCATAGAATGTGGAACATAAGGTCGAAAAGGTTGTAGAGAAACATCACACCATATGTTTAAATTAATAACTGGAATATGAATTTCTTTTAAATTATTTTTAGAATTTGGATCAGAAATGGTTTTTTGTAAAAATGTATCAGTTTGTTGTTCTTTATATAAAGTTTCTAAATTTATATCTTGAGTTGAAATTGCATTTATTTCTGGAATACGGGAAAGTGTATCGGCAACTATGTTGTCTTTTCCACGTATATATTAAATAACATTTGTAAATTGAGCAATATATTCAAGATGACGTAGTTGACGAGGAGATCTATCTACTTTAGAATTTAGAACATGAATTAAAGGTTTATGATCAGTATAAATTGTAAAAGTTCTACCTTCAAGAAAATGTTTAAAATGTTTAATTGAATTATAAATTGCCAAAAGTTCACGATCAAATGTTGAATATTTAGTTTCTGTTGTAGTTAATTTTCTTGAAAAATAAGCTAAAGGTTCTAGTGTATTATTGTTAGTTTGTTGAAGAACTGCTCCAATAGCAACATTTGATGCATCTACTGCTAATGATAAAGTACCATTTTTGTCGAAATGTGTAAGTAAAGTATTTTTAGCAAAAAGTTTTTTAACATTTTCGAAAGCTGTTGTGGTTTCATTTGTCCAATTTAATTGTTTGAGTTTGTTTTTAATTGCATGTGTTAACATTTCATGCAGAGGACTAAGTTCTGTTGCTAACATTTTAATATATCTGTGATAGTAATTTATCATACCTAAAAATTTTTGTAATTTATTTATAGAAATTGGTTTTTCAAAATTTTTTATGATTTCAATTCTATCTAAAGATGGTTTAATACCTTCGCCTGAAATTTCGTAACTTAAAAAATTTAATTTATTTACACCGAGAGTACATTTTGAAGGTTTGATATTTAAATTATATTCTTCAAGTCTTTTGAAAACTGATTTTAAATGATTTATATGTTGATCTTCATTATCACTGGCAATAAGAATGTCATCAATGTATGTAAATACAAAATCGAAATCCGAAAATACTTCATTAATAAAGCGTTGGAAAGTTTGAGCACTGTTTCGTAAACCGAAAGGCATTCTTACGAATTCAAACATTCCAAAAGGGGTAGTTATTGCAGTTTTATGAATGTCTTCTTCTGCCATTGGAATTTGGTGGTAAGCACGCACAAGATCAATTTTGGAAAAAAATTGTTTGTTTTTTAAATCAATTGTTAAATCGTGAATATGTGGTAAAGGATACCGATCTGGTGTAGTAATAAAATTAAGTCTTCGATAGTCTCCGCAAGGTCTCCAATGATTTGGTTCTTTTTTAGGAACGAGATGAAGTGGAGATGCAATAGGAGAATTTGAGGGTCTGCATATACCCGTTTTAACTAAGAATTCAAATTCAGCTTTAGCAATTTTAAGTTTGGTTGGATCAAGACGTCTGGGTTTCGAAAATGGTAAAATACCTTTTGTTTCTATCCTGTGAACCGTATGGTGTTTAACTTTTTTAGTATAATCTGGTTCACAGGTAATAGATGGAAATTCATTAAGTAATTTTGAAAACTTATTTTCGACAATATGAATTTTGAGTGAGAAAATATCAGAAAATCCAGAAGATCCAGCAACTTTAATTTTTGTAGTAGAATCCATTATTTCTTTGTTTTTAATATTGACAATAATTCCGAATTTTTCTAAAAAGTTTGCTCCTAAAATTGGTGTATCAATGTTCGCAATAATGAATGGAAATTCAAAATCTCTTCTTAAACCTAAATCAATTTTAAGTAGTTTTGTACCGAAAGTTTCAATTGAAGAACCGTTTGCTGCAGTCAAAGTAAGATCTGAATTTCTTTTATAAATTTTAAATTTAGGAAAAGGGAATAACTGATACAACTGCACCGGTATCGATAAGAAAATTAAGTTTATTGAATTTATCAAATATGAATAGGCGACGAGTAGGTTTAATAATAGTTCCATTATCCGTCACCGTCATAATGGATCGTTTCAGTTTAAATTTTGTTCGTAATTTGAATTATGATTTTGATTAAAATTGCATGGGGGTATACATTTGAGAGCGTTATTCTTAAATTTTTTGTGATACAACAAATAGTTGTTTGTGAATTAAAATTACGATTTTTTGTTTCTGTTTTCAAGTGTTGATTCTCAAATAATTTTTGTTTTTTGTTGATGCCGAATGTATTTCCAAATTGGATTTTAAGTAAACAAACTGATAGCTGTTCGTTTAGTCTGTTTCGTACAACTATTTAAGTCGTTGTAAATATGACGGAGTAGTTACTTTAAAATTGCGAAATTTTTTGTTTAAAAATCATTTATCACAAGCACGAGGTATTATATATACAAGCACGGACAGATATAGATTCAGATAATAAATGCATTTTAATTAAAAATTAGCGAATGGAAATTTTCGTAATCATTACAGTCATTAATGAAATAAAATATTTGCGCAGGATCGTTGGTAGGATCGCCAATATATCAACATTCAAGTTGATATTTTAAAAAAATCTTTTATTTTGGTTTGCAATATAAAATTTATTTTTGTTTATTTTTGAGTTTAAATATTTTCCAACTAATTAGAATTTTCTTTTTTTGAAGTTATTCAAAATTTTAAGTTAACACGAAAACTCAATTAAAATTATTTTAAAAATTAAAGTAAAGAGTACAAAGTAGTTAACACTATAAGCGCATACCAATGGGAAGAAAAGTGTATGTTATTGACAGTGTAAAACCGACTCAAAGGCGCCTCGAAAATGTGGCTCTATTCGACAGATAAGTTATATTCGAATTGGAGTGAATTGTCACAACGGCTATGTGAAGAGTTTAGCTGTATGCCAGACGAAGTTGACATACATTACAAAAGGAGTCAAGCAGTGCGTAAAACAAATGAAACACTATTAGAGTATTGTTTTCGTATGAGTGCATTAGGAAAGCGGTATGCTTTGAGTGAACCAGCAGTGCTGAAATATGCGAGAGAAGGGTTGAAGCATCGCGAGTTACAAATGGCTTTAGCAGTCCATCTGTTTAAAACGATGCGCGAATTTCATCAAGCGATCACTGATTATAGAAAAAACATTCCTACGCGTTCGGGTAAATACGAAAAGCCGGTTCAAAGTGAGAAGAGTGGTGGCGAAAGAAGCGACAAAAACAAACAAGTGATTTGTTTTAATTGCAACGAAAAGGGACATATATCTACCAAATGTCCACAACCACAACGTAGGCAAAGATGCATAGACTGTGATAAAGTGCATCCCAAAATTGAACCACAAAATTGTGGAAAGAAGAAAACAGTGGTGAGAAAAACGAATACACAGAGCGAAATTATGCACAATAACATTTTTGAGCAGAGTGTTTTAATCAACGGGAAGAAATGTATGGCATTTATCGATACCAGGCCCGGCAGAACACTTTCATCCCGGGTCGGTAGTTGTCATTAGAATACGAACCAATGTTATTTCTACAAAAAACATAAAAAAATGACGTCGGAAAAAAGTCAACAATTTGTCACCCTGGCAATTGCAACTCGTTGGGAAAGAGCCAGAGTAGCAAAAATAGTTGTTTTTCAACTTAATGTGGAAAATATGGAAAAACTGTATTGAAAAAATTATTTTGGCGTTGAGTGCTTTGCACCAGCTTACTATGACTACACTCATTTAAATGAATTTGTTCACATAAACAGAATTGATCAACGCGAAAATGAAAGCAAAGTAAAAATATGTGCAACTCTCATCTTTTTGAGTGCGTTGTTAATCAGCGGATGTGAATGAACGTATCTAATTGAAAATACTTGCATGTTTTAATTTTAATAACTTCGGCAGACAACATAATAATATAGTTTTAAATAATTCTCAACAAAAACAAATGATTTCCACTCTCATTTTAGCAAACACTTTTTTCATTTGCGATTTGTCAAAACTCACTTAACGACAAAGCAAACGCGAAGTTGTATGTAAATGGGCTATTAAAAATACTACAGTAGCAATTATTTTCGACGGAACATTTTATTATTTTTTCGATGCAGAAAATACACTCTTGAAAAAGCATTCAAATATACTGGATATCACGAAGATTCAATACTTTCAAAAAATGTTACTTACGCAATGCAAATACATTAGATCGTTTGGAATTTTGCGAAATAAACTTATTCAACAATGTTTCCAATCAAGTTCATCAGTCCTGTCGTGGTAAACATGTAGGATAGCAATGTGATTAAGTCTATTCTGCAACATTGTTGATATCAAATATGTTTTGAGTCGACGAAAAACAGAAAAGCTCCGTTCATTTGAGCAAGATGACCGTGGTATTATCAGGAGCAAACGAACGTAACGCACATACTCCGAAATAAGCCCTCTAGTCATTCCAATTTTTGCAAGAAAAGTACAACTTCTCTCAAATTATACGCCTTTTCATTTTGCCTTTTCAGAAGTTGTAAAAACATATATCTGTCGCTCAGTAAACTTCCTTTGTCAAAATCGTGTTTATAAAATTTTACAATACTATCAATATTTGCGAATTGTTCCACAAATTTGAAAAATCGCGCGAATCATTTTCGAATCTACTTTTGAGCGACGCAATCAATTGGTCGAAAACTTCAAAGTATGATTTTCTTGTGGTGTTTTGAATTGCGAGACTTCAGCTGTACCTTTCCCAAGACGCTTTGGAAGTTTTCGTTGCCGTGGAATTTGAGGTTCGTTCAGTTCGAGGTCAGCAACTATTTGAACGTTTTTTTCCAAATATCTCCATATTAAGAATCACGAGAAGCATCAAGAACATCTGACACTGCTTCAATTTTTCGTATGATTCTATGACGCAGAAATTCGACTTTTGCAATTCCTTGTTCAAAATTTCCACGCCATCGAAAATTTCAATCATCATAATTAAATAAAACGCACACTCAAATGAATTCATGTAGTCGTAAAACCCTGACGCTTTCGCTGATAAGGCGCTGTCGATTTCCTTATCTACAGATCGGTTGTAGAAAAATTGCATTAACTCTGCATAGTTTGCCTTTATGACCTTCAGAGACTTTATTCTTACCACCAATCTGTAAAAAAAACAAAAAAAAATATATATAAAAAAAATAAATATATATATATATATACCTCAATCATGATAAGATAAAATTTTGAATTTCTTTTCTATACCTAGTCGGACAATAGGCTGCAAGCGCGGGTAAATCATTGTGGCTCCTTTCCTCCGCACCAATCTGCAACTCCTTGAACTGTGCAACGCGTTTTGGCGAGTCTCTGACAAAATTCATCAGTTCTTTTATTGTCCCAATAAATTTTCTTGCGAGTAGAATTTTCTCGATTACGTCTTGAACAACTAGATTCAAGTTATGTGCATTGCAAGGCTCGTGGTTCTGCTTCACGAATCTGTTTTTGCAACCCTGAAATCCTGCCTGAAACATTCGATGCCCAATCGTAACACTGACCCCTGAGTTTGCTGTTGCGGTATTTAGGTTAGGTTTGGTAGAATTGGCCATGAGGACCTCACATAGACTGATAGAGTCCGTAGTGTTACCGGAAGTTTGTTTTAACGATCAAACTGAAAAACCCTATCAAAAACCAGGACCTATGTTATAAAATAACTCCGTTCTCTTGGAAAATACTAGAAACTTCCTAGGACTTGAGCCACTTACTGCTTCTAGATCTGACAGCTGTATCACTCCTAATAGCTGGAGTCTTAGCCTGGCAAGTGCAGGGCACGAGCACAGAACGTGCTCCATCCGTTCCTCCTCCAACCCGCACTTTCTACATCTGCTATCACTTACCAAGCCTAATTTAAAGGCATGTGACGCCAGAAGGCAGTGTCCAGTCAGAATACCCGTCATGAGTCTACATACATACATACATGTAAGGCGCGATCTAAGGCCGAGCTTCTCTTCCAATTTGCGTCGTGCTCCTCTTGATTTTTCCCTACAAATTGGCCGGACGGGACCTACATGTTTTTTATGCCGACTCCGAACGGCATCTGCAAGGCAGATGAGTTTTCACTGAGAGCTTTTCATGGCAGAAATACAATCGGAGCGCTTGCCAGACACTGCCGAGGGGCGACCCCGCTTAGAAAAATTTTCTTCTAACTGAAAAATCTTATTTCTAAAATTTTGATGTTGCTTTTCCCGGGAGTTGAACCCAGGGCATACGGCGTGATAGGCGGAGCACTCTACCATCACACCACGGTGGCCGCCTATGTCATGTGGCATGAGTCTACAGTCCTCTCTTTTTAATGATAGAAGCAACTGTGTTAGTCTAAGACCTACACATAATTTTCAAAACTTTACAGCCCCGCGCTTGAACCCACGCCTTTCCCGCTTGGTCGATCATGTGCACCTCTCGCCTTCGCTTAATTTCGCCCAATCTAATTTGGACGTCTACGGAGCAAGCTTTAAGGGATGGGCCCTTTTTAGCTAGTTCGTCCGCTTTTTCATTCCCATCTATTCCCATATGACCTGGGACCCAATATAGATGTATGCTTCTCCCTGTCCCGATTTTTCCAGAGACTGCTTACACTCTAACACGCATTTAGATGCTGTGCTATGCGAGATTATTGCCTTAATTGCTGCTTGACTGCCAATATAAAAGTTAGCACGGTTGCAGCTTAAGCTATTGTCTTCCAGGGCTTCTACTGCTTTGGTTACGGCTAATATTTCCGCTTGGAAAACGCTACAGTAATCCGGCAGCCTGTAGGATCTGCTTATTTCCGGATCAGCGCAGTATACCGCAGACCCTACTCCTTCCACTACTTTGGAACCATCGGTGTACATATGTATCGCCTCGTCCGCCATTTGCGCACCCTTGCGCCAACCGTGCACCTCTATTCTGGCCTTAAGAACTCCCTCGAAGCGCAGATAGGGAATCAGGTAGTCTGTTCGTCTTGTGGTTGATGACGCTATACAACTATGGCCATATGGTCGGCACACAAGCTGCCCCGAAGCACCGAGCCTGGTTGCGTTCGTTAATTCTTTGTTCTTGGCTACCAGGTCTACAGGTAGAATGTGCAGAATGGCATACAGTTCAGCCCTCGGGGTTGTTTTCAAGGCACCCGTAATGCTAAGCATCGATAGTCTGCATACCGCCTCTAATTTTTTGAGGTATGTTGTTTTTTGTATGGCTTTCCACCAAACAAGAACTCCATATACAGAAAAGGGTTTACAATCGCTGTAAAAACCCAGTGAGAAAGAGAGGGCGATATGCCCCACGTATACCCCAGCATTCTTTTACATGCATAGAGTGCCTTCTTGAACCTCACCTCCACGTTGAGCTTCCATGACAGCTTACTGTCTAGGATGATTCCTAGATATTTTGTGCAAGGTTTCTCCTGTAGGGTCACCCCTCCTATCTTAAGCCTTGTCCAATTTGGGACATTGTTCCTCTTTGTAGACAAGACCATATCCGTCTTCTCCGCATTGACTTTCAACCCAAAATTAGATGCCCATATATGAATATCCCGAAACTCCCGATCCATCAAAGAACTAATCGTTGGAAGGCACTTTCCACTTATGAAAATTGCAAGGTCATCTGCGTAAGCCGTGAGTTTTACGGGTCCCTCATCGAATTGCCTGAGCAGTTGGTTGATGACCAGCTTCCACAGCAGAGGTGATAGCACCCCTCCCTGCGGCGTTCGCCTGTCCTCTGATTTCGTGGCCTCGTACAATCCCCATTGTGATGTAATCTTTCTGCAATTTGACATGCAGCCGATCCATCTGATTAAGGCAGGATGTACTTTAATGTAATTAAGACCATCCATAATCCCCCATTTTCAACATTATTGAAAGCCCCGGCAATGTCCAAGAAGACTCCTAGAGCATAATCCTTATAATCCAGGGATTTCTCTATGCTTATTACCACCTTATGCAATGCGGTATCTACCGACTTGCCTTTGGTGTACGCATGCTGTGCTGTGGAAAGCAGCTTTCCATCCACGTTGGACTTTATGTACACATCTATCAGCCTCTCAAAGGATTTGAACAGAAATGATGTTAAGCTAATGGGTCTATAGTCTTTGGGATACCGTGACCGATCTTCCACGCCTATGGTAGAAAAGCTACACGATCAGTTCTCCAAGAGTGCGGTACATGATTCAGTCTTACGCACCCATCGAATATTATTTTAAGCCAATACACGACCGCCCTACTTGAGACTTGTAGCATGGCCGGGAATACGCCATCTGGACCCGGCGATTTAAACTTAGAAAACGTCTTCACTGCCCACTCGATCTTGATATCGGTCACCAAGCCCGGCACTACTAGCTCCGTGATCGAAGTGTGAGTGATGTCTGCTGGCTCTTCTAAACCGTTTTCGATGGGAAATGTGTATCGAGAAGCACCTCAAGGGATTCCTCACTGTTACGTGACATTCCCCGTTCTCTTTATTTATTAGTCCTTGGACTATATTTCCTCTTGCTGGGACTATCTTCAACTGTGCTGTTTCGCCGGAGCACTCTATGTCCGTACAGAAACTTTTCCATGAGTTTCTCTTCGCCCTGGTAATTTCACGCTTGTAGATCCTCAGTAGATCCCTGTACTCGTCCCGACATGCTTCGCTTTCCGCGGTCTTTTCGAGCTTAAACATTTCTTTTATCTGTCTTCTTAGAAGACTCAGCTCATTGCTCTACTATGGCGGCTTTGCTTTTCCTCTGAATCTTTGTTATACGCAGTCATAAGCGTCCTTGTTAGGAATTCATTCGACTCCTCCAGTTCCTCTACATTAGCAACCTCTTTGGGTTGTCCCAATTTTGTTTCTACATGTTTCTGGAATTAAGTCCAGTTCGTTGACCTAGGGTTTCTAAAGGTTCCTCCTTCTCTACCCTCTTTAGGGGGATGCTGAAGCTGATATACGCATGGTCGGAGAAGGATGGTCTATCAAGAATCATCCAATCATACCTTGATATATCACGCTCGGAGCTCTATGTAATATCCAGAACATTGTTGGATGTTGGACCAATGTATGTAGGGATATTTTCCCTGTTGGCTATCTGCAAATTGGTTTGCAGGATGTAACAAAATAGAGATTCGCCTCTCTCGTTCGTATCTGCTCCTCCCCACGCATTGTGGTGCGCATTTGCATCTGCGCCTATGACAAACCGCCCTTTGCGCCCTTCCTCCTGTACTAGCCTTATGCACTCCATCGGTGGAACCTCCGCAGCATGGGCTATGTAGCAGGACGCCAGGATAAGTGCCTGCTTATTCTTTTGCTTAACGGCCACCGCTACGAGATCCTCGGTGGTGTAATTAGGCAGCATATATGAATGCAGCTGTTTCCTTACCTTTACTACAGCTCGCACCCGTCCTTCCGTTTGCGCGTAGTAAACGCCAAACCCGCGCGCGCTAAGTCCAGAAACCTTTCCTCCCGATGAGAGCCACGGCTCCTGGATCAGTGCCACATCAAACGAACCCTCCTCAAGGGTTAGGAGGAGTTCGCTCGACGCCACTTTACTGTGTTGGAGGTTTATCTGTAGGACTCGCAGCACCATTGGGCTGTTTGTCCCCCTCCAGCACCTTCGTCTTGACGTCGTCGCCCTACCCTTGCCCTTTTGGTTTAGAGTATTCGAGGCCCCCTTCAGACTCTCGTGACTGTTGTGCCGGGTGTTCTTCTGTGCGAGTCTCAGCACCATTTAGCGGTAGTGGAAGATGTAGAATTGACCATCCTCGGTAGGCCGAGATACAGTAAGTACCTTCCAATCCTGTGTGGGAAGTTGCGGTAGTTGGTATTTGTCGAAAATTTGACTGACGAGGTTGGATAAGGTTGTTGCCATAAGTTGGGGCCATAAGTTGTAGAATTTCATGATGAAGCCATTTGTGACCATCCCTCTGCAGACAGGATTTCAATTCCACCACGTCTTCTGCGCGAGACTTCAAAAACGTCATGATTTTTTGTTTATTCTCAATTTTTATTACTTCTTTTTTATAGTGTTTATTTCCCTAACTCTACTCTTTATGTTCTCAATATTTCTAATTGGTTTTTACAGCTTACTTAAAATCATCCAGCTTGTTTATTTTGATTATGGATAAATTGACCAATGATTGTGCTGACAGTGGACATTTAAGGTTCATACTGAGTAAAATTTCAAAAGAACATGTATTTAATTTATGTCACCTAAATACTCGTAGTCTTACGGTTGAAAAATTAGATTATCTTTCTTATGTATTTGCTGAGCAAAATATTGATTTAATTTGCATCACTGAGACTTGGTTTAGATGCAGTGTTGATGATCGGTCATATGCGATTAATGACTATGTATTACTGCGAAATGACAGAAAAGGCAATATTCGTGGTGGTGGAGTTGCAATTTATTGCAGAGAGGTTTTAAACCCAAAGATAGTTTATTGTTCAGATGACGCAAGTGTGGTTGAATATATTTTCATTGAAATAGGTAACTCACGAACAAACTGCTTCGTAGCGTGTGTTTATAACCCGAGTAGGACTAACGATTTGGAAGATTTATTTAAGAAAATTTCTGAATTTACAGTTAAATACCAACATGTTGTCATCTGCGGAGATCTTAATGTTGATCTTCTTATTAACAATTCCCGTAGTAGCAGCATTCTTGGTAATTTTCAGGCTTATGACTTGAACATTGTTAACCAGTTCGCGACACGCTTTGCGCCAAATAGTAAACCTAGCATGCTAGATCTTATATGCATTAACAATACCAAGTTTGTAAACCATGTTGACCAAATTCCTATGGAGGGTATCTCTGACCATGAAATAATTTTCCTATCCTATGGTTTAAAATTTAATGCAATAGAGCACGACATAGAATTGACGTACAGGGATTTCAATGGCATAGTGATATAAGCATTAAATGAAGAGGCCTCTCGTCTGGACTGGAGTGGATGTTTTTCATTTGCTCAGTTAGATGAAAAGTTTAAATATTTTAATAATCTTGTCCACTACCTCTTCTGTAGATTTGTACCTCTTAAAACCATTAGAGTTCGAAGTAATAAGAAGCCATGGTTTACAAGAGAAATTTTAAATCTTATAAAAAACGGGGTAGAGCATACAGGGAATGGTAGATATCTCAGAGTAAAAACCACTGGGAAGCTTACCGCCTTTTGCGTAACCAAGCTACCCTGTGCATTCGGAATGCCAAGATAGCATACCTAAACACAAAGTTTAATAATAATTTGCCCCCTAAAACGCTTTGGAAAAATCTTCCCTCGTTGGGAATATCTAATAACAGTAAAATTCAATTAAATTTTGATCCAAATGAAATGAACCAACATTTTTTGGGCAGTAGTTCTGATGGTAATACTAATGATAGTATCGATAATATGTCTTTCAGTGTAGGCAGTAGACCAAATATCAATGGCTTCGATTTCTCAGTGGTTACAGAGGCTGAAGTGTTAAACGCTATATTTGCTATTAAGTCGAATGCTGTAGGAATCGATGGAATTAGCATACGATTTATCAAACTGATCCTTCCTGTTGTTATTTCTCCGCTTACTCACATTTTAAATTTTTCTGTAACTAGCAGTAGTTTTCCTACTCAATGGAAAATATCCAATGTTGTCCCGGTCCCCAAAACTAAGTCTCCGAGTTCCTGCAATGAGTTTAGGCCGATAAGTCTGTTGCCTGCTTTATATGAGAAGTTATTGGCAACGCAAATAACTGAACATATAACTACGAATAATTTGCTATCGGACGTCCAGTCGGGATTCAGAAGAGGGCACAGCTGTGCGTCATCCGTGTTAAAGATTCTTGAAGATATACGTCCAGCCTATGACAATAATGAACTTACTGTGTTAGTACTACTGGATTTCTCCAAAGCGTTTGATACGGTTGATTTCAAAATACTTCTTTTCAAGCTCGAAGCCTGCTATAATTTCAGCCCTTTTGCAATCAAGTTAATGCGAAGTTATCTCCACGAGCGATTTCAACAGGTTCAATGCGATAACCAAGCCTCTAGTCTAAAACCAATCACATCTGGTGTTCCACAGGGATCGATCCTAGGACCATTATTGTTTACACTCTTCATCAATGACATAGTAACTTGCTGCCACAATGCCTCTCTATACATTTATATGCAGACGATACCCAATTATACATGTCTCGACCTATCGGTCTTTCCGAAGACTTATTTGCTAGACTGAATGAAGACTTAAGACGTATAGCAAACTGGGCTAACCTAAATAAACTATCTCTCAATGCAGCTAAATCTAAGGCGATTGCGTTATACTAGGTTCAAACACACACCAAATTGGCAATTTATACTGTTTGGGCAATTTATTACGCAATTTGTCATATAATAAATTGTAATAATAAATTGCCAATTTAAAAAAAGTTGCGTAATAAATTGTTTCAAACTGCAAATGCAACATTGTAAAGTGTGTTTAATGAGTATATATAAACGTCATTTACGCATGGCTGAACTATATGGTTGGCTCATTTCATCAGCTGATTTTATGTCTTTCATTTCATTGGAGTTAGGGATTGTCAAAAGAAGATGGCAAAATCAAAATGAAACCAAAACATTAAACACATTTTCTTACAACACACAAAAATTTCAAAGTTTTATGTTTTCATTCCATTCCATTCACCTAATACCAACTCGCACATTTTGACAGTCTCAACAAAGATATGTTGTTACTGTAGAGATGAGCCAACCAGCTATCAATTTACTATTGTGTAAGCTAAATAGAGTTGTATGAACACCACTCAATTTAATTCGAAATAGCCTCAATTTATTTTTCTGTTTGAACATAGTATTAGCAAATACATCAAATGACGTAAACAACTTTCCTGATATTATTCTCAATGGAGATAAAATCATTTTTCATAATGTGGTAACTAATTTAGGTTATAAAATCAACTCTAAACTGACTTGTGTTGACCATATCAGCCTTGTGGTGAGGAAGATATATAATACCTTGCGTAATTTATATAGAACTGCCTATTTGTTACCACGGGACGCTAAGATGAAACTGGTCAAAGCTCTAATAATACCTCAAGTCTCGTATGGTGAACTATTATACGGTAACCTGGACTCAATGTCACTCAACAAATTGCAGCTGGCCTTTAACAATGTTGGCCTATTTGTTTTTTCTAAAAAGAAATTTGATCACATATCTTCTTATGCAATGCAGATTCTTGGATGCGATATTTATAATTTCCTAAAAATGCGAAATCTCTGTTTTTTGCATAAGCTAATACACTCACAAAAGCCGCCGTACTTATTTAACAAACTAAGTTTCTGCCAATCTACACGGACTTTGAATCTATTAGTCCCGAATTTTAAGTACACAACGTCATTCAGAATGTTCTTTGTCAGTACAATCCGTCTATGGAACTCACTCCCATACGCAACTAAAGCTATTAGAAAAGCAGGATGTCTTAACCTACCTTTTAATTATATATCTTTATCCTTGTCACAAAAATTGTGAACTGAGGATGTTTAATTGTTAAAGAATAAGTTTATTTTATTATCTTTTTAACTCTTGTATTTACGTTATATTATATTAGATTATATTATATTATATTACTCTACTTTTATTTTTGATAATGTGATACGATTGATGTACTATCTAAAAGACTATGTCTTACTTGTACAAAAAACTCAAATAAATGAAATGAAATGAAATGAAATTGGAGTTTTCGTCATTATTGTCTCCTCTCATAGGCAAGCCCTATTTCGCTAGTGATTTTAGCGTGCTGAATACTTTCAGTAATGCTGTCCGGTTCTCCGTCATTTGTTTTGAGTGCGTTGCTGATATTTGTTGCACCACGCTAACTTTTGCAACGTTTCTTAATGCATCAGCGCAATTAAGATGAAGGGTACTCTTCGAATGAACTTTCAGCCGCTTTGATCCGAGCTTCCAATTTTAAAATCCCTCGTCGACCCAATCTTTCTTCGATTGCATGGAACGAGTGTCAAAACTGATCTGCAAGTTGCGTTCGCATGCTCCTGTGCAGATAGTGCAGATTCCTTTATTTATTGTGTATGGGTATAGCTCCTGGCAACGTTTGAAGATTGCAGGAACCGACGAAATTCCCACATTCAGCTCTGATAAAAAAAAACCATTCAAAACTGTTGTTGAATTTCTATATATTTTATCATAAATGTTTGATTTTATAATATTTTTCCTATATTTGTTATCCCTTTATTTTGTCGTTATATCATACTTATTTATCACAATTATAATTTTATTTCAGTTATATTTATTTCTCCCAGGTAGTGTAAGGAAAAATTTGTTTATTATTTGCTTTCAATTTAATATATATAACAGTAATATATAATAGTAATTTTATTGTTAATTTTTATTTTTATTTTCATAAGTGTTTTGCCCTACCTGGGTTTATAGTGTCACAATCGTCACAATGTATGGTTTCTGCTTCTTCACGTTCTTCGACTTGTCTGGACTTGTCTGAAGATGATGATAAGAATGCGGATTTGTCCTCCTCTTGCTCCCTGATAGCATCAGCCACGTTCGTGTCATTTTTTCTTTTCAAACGCACCACGAATCGAATTTTTTTTCTCTCACTCTTCACTTCAACTTTTTTAATTTTTCGTTTATCACAATCCGAGCACAATCAAGCCGGCAAAAATTTTGGAGTCACTTGCACATTCACAGCATACGACAGCGAAATCACAATTCCCGTATTTACATACACATAACTGTTATATGCAGTGTTTAAAAAACTGCAGTCGAACTAGTAAAAGTCACTAAAATTTTGGCTTTCATTGACTTTGCTCTTCGTTAACTTTTTTAAATGAACAGTCGCTTGTGCTTGTGCTTCTGAGAAACACAACAGTCGCAGTTCTAGTACGAACTCCGATAAGAGAAAAAACGAAATGCCAAATACAGTCGTGCCTTTTTGTATTTGACTTTTGACTTTACTTCGGCTTTGTCACTGCCCATAGTCGAAGTAAAATCAATGGTGTTGATTAAAAAGCACGAGTCAGAAAAAGCAACAGTTGCTATAAGCAGCAGGGCCTTACGAAAGCCAAAGTAACATCAAAAGTCAAATACAAAAAGGCACGACTGTCTTTGGCATTTCGTTTTATTTTTCGCTTATCGGGTTTAGCTCAGACTAGATCTGTGACTATTGTGTTTCTTAGAAGCGCAAGCACTAGCAAAATCAAATAAAGTTGCAGAAATTGCAGTTTTTAAACACTGGTTACATGTAGTAGAATACATGTATGCGTAGCAGAGAAAATAAACAAACTTCGAAGTTTACTCATGCGGAGCGCATACAAAGGGCGCTCTTTAACGTGGAAAAATTTGAAAAATTTTGTCAAATCCCGAGTGCGTAGTGCTATCCACCATACCCATATTATCTGCCGGCCCTGATCGATACAGATAGTGAATGTAGCATGATCAGAGGGACTGTAGCAAATAAGGTAAATTGCGAAATTGCGAAAAAGAAAAATGTGTATTAAAAATTAGTGGGTTTTGCGGAGGTGTTATTTACGCACATGCGATAATTCATGTTGATGTACAAATTAAAAATCTAAAACGATTAGTAACATTATATGTTGTTGACGATGAGCTCTTATCTGCAGATTTGTTATTAGGGCAAAACATTTTTAATAATATGCGTGCGGTTATTGTAGACGGGCGAATAATATTTGCGAGCGAAAATAAATTTAATATCGAAAATATCAAGTGCGGAATCGACAATTTAAGTGTAAAAATTGAACTAAGTAACTGATTTGTTGAATAGCTACGGAGATGTTTTATCAACGAATATACGTGAGATAGATAAAACTGATTTGGTTGAAATTAAGTTAAATTTAGATATTAACTTTCCGATAGCGCAAAAGCCATTTAGGGTTCCCAAACCTAAAAAGCAAATCATAGCGTATTTGGTAAATGAAGTTTTAGCGGCTGACATTATAGGCAAATTAGGGTCGGAATATGCTAATCCGATGAACTTAGTTAAAAAGAAAAATGGTAGTGAGCGATTGTGTGTTGATTTTAGGCGACTCAATCAGTACATGCGTAAAGAAGTTTTCCCAATGCCAAATATTGAGAGACAACTACAAAGTGCAAAAAGAAATACGTTTATTTCACGGTATTAGACTTAAATAGTGAGTATTGTCAAATACCAATTGCGAAAGACAGTCAATAGTACACCGTATTTGTAACTACGCCTTTCGGAAATAAAAACGCGCCGGTATTATTTCAGCGATTAATTGCTAAAATAAAAGAACGTGTCAAATGTGACGATATGATGAACTATGTATATGGATGACATTTTAATCGGTAGACAAACGGTAAACGAGATGTATGAGAAATTGAATCGAGTACTAAGCGCTATTCGCGAAGCAAACGGTACGTTAAATATACAAAAATGTGAATTTTTGAAAAACACAATCCAGTTCTTTGGTCATGAGTTAACCCCGGACGGTATTGCACCTGATCGCGCGAAAACTTTATGCATACGAGATTATAAAACGCCAACAAACGTACCGGAAGCAAGGCAGTTTCTCGGGCTTAGTGGTTACTTTCGTAAATTCGCCCCGGGATACGCACAAATAGCTGCGCCGTTAAATCGACTTTTACGTAAAATCTAGCCTTTTGTATGGGCGGAAAATCAACAAAACGCATTCAATAAACTTAAAGATATTTTAGTTTCTCGACCGGTTTTGACTGCATGTAGAACATCAAGTACATACTGACGAGAGTTCAATCGGGCTTGTGGGCGTGTTATTACACAAAGAAAATGAACATTGCAAACCTGTCGTATATTATAGTTGGGCGACAACAGACGCGGAGAAAAATTTTCACAGCTACGAGCTTGAGACGCTAACGGTAGTCGAAACCGTCGAAAGATTTCGGTATCACATTTGCGGGAAAGAAATAAAATTAATAAATTATTGTAGCGCAATAACGACAACAATGAAAAAAGGTGAACTGGTGCGCCGGGTCGCGCGGTGGTGGTTGTATATTAAGGATTATGATCTTGATATTGACCATCGCAGTGGGCAGCGAATAGCGCGTGTATATGTGTTGAACCGTTCTCCTGCTGAAGAACCGTGCGAAATTGAAACCGCATCATTACGAACCGATAAACTCAAGATAGTTGAAGAAGATTGGCTGTATGGTATGAAATTGCAGGACGAAAGTATCAAAGAAGTCATCTATAAAATACAACGAGGCGATAAAGGCGCTACGAAAGAATTTGAATTAAAGGAGGGGAGATTGTTTAAGGTAGTCAACGGGAAATATGCTTGGGCAGTTCCAATGGCATTACGGTGGCAAGTTGTCCGTAACGCACACGACAAAGCTGGACATTTAGGTCTAGAGAAAACGCTACAACGCATGGGTGAGGATAAGTGGTTTGATCGCATGAGAAACTACATTGTCAGACCTTGAGTCGTGCATCGAGTGCACATACAACAAAGTTCCAGGAGGTATGAAAGAGGGTGAGTTACACGTGGGCGAAGTGGAGCCCAAACCATTTAAAACGGTGCACGTAGATCACCTTGATCCATTTCCGAAGAGAGCAAGACGTAATGAACATATACTGGTTATAATCGACGCGTTTACACGATTCGTCATTATACGAGCTGTGAAAAGAACTGCGGCCAAACACGTAATCGAATTATTCAAAGACATCAGCAGTTTCGTGGGTATGCCTGAGCACATTATTTCCGATCGTGGAACTGCGTATACTTCCAAAGAGTTTGAACCTTTGTTTAAACTAAAGTGCGAGTGTTCATTTATTTAAATCGGATAAACCAAAGCTTGTTTCCAAGCCCCTTTCACTATTGCATACTCAAATGAACTTGTATGTAGAAATTATACCGTACATGCAAGACACGCACATTGTTTTTACAACAACTCGTTAAAAAGAAATAAAAAAGAAAAAAAATCAAAAAGTTATCAAAAGGATTTTAAGGTTGTTCTCTGCAACTTGCTTTCCAGATCTTTTAAAAACAGGGCTCAATTTACAATCTCTTACATTTAAAGTTTTTGTAAGATGTCACAATTAAATTAACAGTGTTATAACAAAGAGAAAAGTTGAAGATCTAAGAACGACTGCATATAAGACTTTCCCTCGGCATTCACAAAATCGAAAGTTACGGGTAAAGACGGTTTTTCGTACCGTTGGACATTTACGATCTAAACACATGTAACCAGATCGACCACGTTATGATAGATGCCTCACATCGCAGCCAAAATACGCGTCCGCCTCTGGGCGGCTGACAGCAAAAAAAAAGGATTGGTAGAGGTCGAAAGGCAGCACTGCAGGAGCAGTGAAAGCCCCCGGCGCACTATGGGGTAAATGGGAAAAAGTTGTTTCAGTATCAATTTTCTTTGCAACAGTTAAAATTCAAAACTAAATATTGAAAAAAATCATATTGCTTTTTTTTACGCGAGTTGGAAAGGAAGGAAAAAGCAGATGCTGGAGCTGTTGGAAACTAAACGAGGTACGATTTTTTTTAATTTGATGTTTTAGAAATTTTATTCAAGCTGCAGAACTCAACCGCTCTGGCACAATATTCTATGAAAGCATACAGAAGCTGAAATGATGGGTTTGATGGTGAATGAGCACAAAACGAAGTACCTGCTGCCATCAAGAAAAGAGTTAGCATCTTGGTCCTGGCAACAACGCCACTGGTGGCAGTCATAACTATGAAATAGTAAAAAAAATTGCAACCAGCATTAACACAAACAAGAACATCAGCGAGCTATGAATCACTCTTGCCAACAAATGCTGGTTTTTACTAAGAAGGCAATTGAAAAGTTAATTCCTCTCTCGGCAAACGAAGATCATGTTCTGCAAGTTACTTATTGTACCTTATTGTACCCGTCTGGTGGGTTAGACGTCTTTGGGTGTGTTTTTGAGAATTTTTTTTGAAAATATTTACGGACCCTTACATTTTGGCGACGGCGAGTACCGAAGAAGATTTATTGATGAGCTGTACGAGCTTTACGCAGATATCAACATAGTCCAGTGAAATAAAACACAGCGGCTACGCTAGCAAAGCCATGGTATGCGAATGATAGATGATGCTTCGGCCAAGAAAGTGTTCTTATCGGAACCCGCCTACGGAAGGAGAGGATGACGGTGTCCCCAATTTCGCTGGGATTCCAGGCGGAAGACGATTTGAATTCCCTTGGTGTTCCCAATTGACGCCAGTTAGCTCAACGGAAAAATGACTGACAATTCGACGACAAAACGGCTAACCGCTAATAAGCCTGGTAAGTAACGGCACTGGAGTAAGAATGTAACTATAACATATTTAGGACAACCAAGTTTATTCAATTCAGTTTAATGACTGTTCAATTTTACATTTAGATAAAAATGAACACAAACTTATACTCAAAATTACTTTTTCAGTACAAAATAGTGAGATAATTAATATAAAGGG
>JARSSU010048913.1:0-52516 GCA_029619165.1 Eurosta solidaginis
AACAGCTTCATTTGTTTAGTCCATATCTACTAGACACACTCATCTAGGGGTACCCTGGTCCCGTTCGAACAAAATCGACTGAACGCATCTCTTCAACACGGCGAGACAACTAGACACACCTAGTCCTCTCCTTGTCTATATTAGATTTTTATTTTTCACACTTCCACTATCATATTAAACGAAACGCAGATGTCATGCTTGTGAAATTCGGCTTAAAATTGCACCATGGATCAACTAAGAGACCTCCTGAATTACAAAAAAAATGTCCGTAGTACTTCTAAATCGCGGGCCCCTCAGAAACCCGGGTCGTAAATCCGCCGCTCCTCTCTCTCTCGGCGGGCTGGTCATGTGCTATACTGGATATTCATTACACGCTATATTTTTTATTGACTAAGACAGCTTTGTTTCAATTAAACACCACGTAATGATCGGAAGTATATCGCACCACTGTAAATATGAGTGCCGCTGCGTATACGTAACATTTATTATACCGTATAAACATTTAAAAAAACTTGCTGATAAAATAGTATTGCGTACATAAACTGAGATATACTATCCATATGTTCCAGTTAGATCAAACTACACACGGGGTGCAAAACAAATTCAAAATCGTTTCAGTAGTTTAGGAGTCCATCGCGGACAAACGTAGTGACACGTGATTTTTATATATAAAGATAATGTTAATGGCAATAAACTTCCAAGTCTTAACTAAAACTATATTACTTTCCTTTTAATTTCTGTTAGATTAGCATCCAGTTTTACATCATCTATACTTTGTTCCCGCATACCAGCTTAACGCCACAACAACGACAGTTATGTAGCGAATCGCCAGATGCACTGATTGCATTGGGGGAGGGCCATCAAATGGGCGCTTACGAATGTCAGCATCAATTTCGTGGGCATCGATGGAACTGCTCACAAGTTTGGCAAGAAGGTGTATTTGCGCACGTCATGTTTGTTGGTAAGCAATGTTAGACTTTAAAACTTTAAAGTTGATTGATGTATGTGCTAATTGTGCATACCGTATCTATCTGTTATTGCAGGTTCTCGCGAAGCGGCTCTTCACATATGCCATCGCCAGCGCCGTGCAGCACACTCTGAACGGCAGCATGTGCGCGTGGCAATATATCACTTGCGGCTGTGATATGCGTCCTAAACCTACGAGCGTACGACATGCAATGCCGACTTTGATAGCAATGGCCTGCTGTCGGGACACCAGCCATGGAAATGGGGAGGCTGTTCAGCTGATATCGATTTTGGTATGAGTTCGCACGCACATTTCTTGATGCACGCGAGATCGAAGGTGATGCGCGTAGTTTAATGCATCTGCATAATAATCGCGCTGGCCGAAAGGTGAGTACAAAAGTACAAATTTACATGTATGTATGTTTGTAGCAACATTTTATTTGCAGTTGGTTAAAGAATCTACTTAAGACGGATTGTAAATGTCATGGCGTGAGCGGTTCGTGCGTAATGAAGACGTGTGTGGAAGAGTTTGGCACCGTTTCGTCAGGTTGGCGAGAGCGCTCATGCGGAAATACAATAAAGCCAAGCTTGTGCAAGCCGTCAAAGGCAAAAATGACTGAGACTAGTATTAAGCAAGTAAGTATGTGTACATAAAATGTGATGTGTGTTTTATAAAGCTAGTGAGGCAACTTGTGGGTGTTCTTATAATCATTGATCATATGATAAATGTATTTGATTCATTGATTGTTGCTTTTTTGCTTGTAGAAAGAATCGTTTCGGCAAGCACGTTCATTTCCGAAACGTATGGAGCTCGTTTATATCTTCAAGCATCGCCAAATTATTGCGAACGCAATTACAATTCGGTACACTCGCACAACGGGGCGCCTGTGCAACCGTACCTTACATGGACCTCAAAGCTGTGATCTATTGTGCTGTGGGCGTGGCTACAATACACATCAGATACGACGTATCACACAGTGTCGCTGTCAGTTTAGATGGTGCTGCCAGGTGCAGTGCGAGGTGTGTGAGGAGAACTACGGAAGAGTTCACTTGTAATAAATGTTACAACAGTAAGAATAGATGTAATATGTAATAGGTTAAAATTGTTTTAAAAATATTTAATTTAAAGCTATATTTAGATATTTTTGTGTCTCTTAAGTGCATTATTATTACTTAGTTAGTTGGCTTTCTGTAAGATATTGTTTTTGTATATGTTTTATGTAACGATAATGTATTTATATGAGTGCTGTTTAGCTAGAAATAGGCATATGTGCGTATATAGGTTTTTTCAACTCAATTGTAAAGATAACTTATTTATGGACATTAATTTAAAATTATAATTTTTGCACCGAACAAACACCACTTAAATACCTTTTTTGTGAGCTAAGTTATTTATTTCGAAATGAAACCCTTTGACTTTGTTTATATTTTGTTTAGCTAATTAGGCTGTGGCAATGACAACACCTAATGCTCGTATATGCTTATCTAACTTTAGCACCGAAGCCTAGCGGTGGTTCGCAAGACAGAAGAACCGCGTCTCTTATCCTGATGCATGGCCCATTAGGTGGAAGCCCTACCAGATGAGTTCAAAGGCTAGTGGATCAGAAAGATGTAGAGAACGGCTTGACATAGGCGCGGATGCAAATGACGCATCACAGCGCATGGGGATGGGACGATATTGTGGCAAATATTAGCATCACTATGTCTGTTAGTAAATATCACACAACAAAGACAGAAGCACCCACACTTTGACATGTGCACATTAAGCAAGCAATATATAATATTCCACACATATAACCAGCAGCTTAAAGCAAAAAAACTTATCTCACATACACATATGTAGTCATCAGCTTAGAGACGACGTTCTTACTCACATATACATACGCATATAGCTAATAACCAAGTTATGCATACAAATTGTATCATCTTCGTGAAAAGTCTAGACCTGTAGGAGAAATATGCGAACGAAGCAACAGGAGTATAAAAGTAGCGCAAGCTGAGGAATAACTAAACAGTTTGATTAAAAACGCTTTTGTGAAGTATGTGATTTGAGATATGATTGTACTACTCGCAAAGTAGTCTAAATAAAGACCATTTTGCAATACTGAATATTTGGTTATTTATTCGACAGCTCAGCGATTCGAGGGTTAGCACAAAGTGTATAATTATAAGGAATTTCCTAAAATTCGTTACAATATTAATGATAGAGGTGAGTTCCTTTTTAAACGTGTTATTTGTTATATACTACGAGTAGTCTACTAGTGGCCAATAGGGTAGCGTGCCTACATATGTTGGGCCTACGTCAAGCATGTACTTCATATCACATTGATCTCTGAGCAAGATACAACAGGGTATGAATGGAGACCATGCTATATATGCCACGCATACCTCGCCTTAAGTGTCTCCCTAAGGGGAAAGATAGGCAGAAACCTTAAAAACCTTGGGCAACGGTCTGGTACAAATTTTAGAAATATGAAGCAGGAACACTGGAGAAGCCTAAAGAGGTTACCACCACCGTAGTGGAGTTGGAACAACTTCTTATAAAGGCGCTGACAACTACGTAGAGTAGACCTTTTCCTTTGAGAGATTCAAGGGAAAGCAAAGCCACTATGGTGGAGTATAGTTGTTGAGGCTTCTAGAGGACAGTAAACAAAATGTGTATGCTAGCAAAAGTTGCGGAGTAGCGAGGAGTGCTTGAAGGAATACAGAGATCTGTTGAGGATACTTATAAACGTGAAATCAGTAGGTCAAAGAGGGTTTCAGATAAGATTTTTGGGCCGACATAGAATGCTCCAGCGAGACTGTGGAAAGTCCTATCTAAAATAAATGCTGTCCAGAGATGATAAAAAGGACGACGGGAATGGTCGCACAGAAGTGAAGAGTCCTTCGAGGCACTACCTAACACACACTTCCATCAGGAGATGATGCGGAAGAGTTATGTAACCACGTCTAATACGAGCGAAGGGTACTAGAATTGAATGGGCAATACAAGTTTGTTAGCTAAAATCGCCGGATCCAGATGGGATATTCCCTGCTATGCTGCTGATGGCCGTGAATTATTATAGAATGGCTAAGATTATTTTTAGCATTGTATAAAGCGGAAAAAACCAGTCATCTGCATGGGAAAGACTACATGCCTATTAGTTTGAGAGATTTATAGATGTGTATATAAATTACATATGATGAGAATTAATCTCTTAACCACGCCATGCTCACACCAAAGCCAAGATAGTCGATACTGCATTGCATAAGGTGGTCATGTATATAGAGAACACGCTGGAACATCAGAAATATGCATAGTGTTTTTCTGGACATTGCAAGAGTTTTCACATCAGGATGGACAGTCTGAACTCGACTGAAGTTCATCCAGTTTTAAAAATTGTTAAACAAATATAAAGCTGGAGAATGATCGCAACACATGGGATCTATGAGAGACCACAAAATTTATAAACGGAGAACGCCACAAGGTGGGGTGCTATCATCAATGCCATGGATGCTGGTTATCACAATTGCTTAGGCGTTTCTGGAGGACAGTGAAACTTACACGGCATACGCCAGTTCACGGTTCAATTATCATAAGTGGTAGATGCCAAGTGCAATCAGCTCTCTGAAAGATCAGGCACTTCGGGATGTACGCGCCTGGGCTTCTGGAGCCGGTTACCCCCAACGCAGAAAATAACGATCTAGTAATATATACTAGGAAAGAAAGGTTCCTACTTGGACTAAGCTAGGTTTGGAGGGTAACCTACAGAAAAATGTTGCAGAAATATCTAGAAGCCATTATAGTAAGTTGTTCGTGAAACTCCATATGAAATCGAGAGCGAAGAAAGCCTGCGCGGCACTGTATTATGCAAGCGGATGCTAGGTGCACGTGGGCTTATCACACTACTCTCTGATTGGGTAATAAATAAAATATCACGTTGGACCTACTGCAACATGGCTTAAGGTCTCGGGCATATTGAGTGCAGGCCGATATGGACACAGCAAGTCAAATATGGCAGCGCATGCTACGGATACGATCGGGTCAAATTAGGAAGCGGTATACTGAGTTCAATACACGCTGAGCAACTCTGCAACCTGTTTCAGGCGGTATTCTAGCCGTGAAAAAAGCAGCAGAAATTCTGGAGGAAGCGTGCTTAGGCGGCAGTTTTTATTAATAATTTATAGTAAGGCGGCGGTTAAGGCAATAATCTCACACAGTATTTCAGCAAGAAGTGTTTCCGAAATGCAAAGGCCGGGACCAACATCTATACTGGGTTCCCAACATAAAGGATAGAAGGCAACAAAAAGGGCGATGATTTGACAAAGGAGGATGCAACACTCGCTGAAACGACAATATAGATGTCCCAATCCGATGTGGGAATATTAAAAAAATAGGAGCTGCATATGATCATCAAGCAGGAAAGGCTGGAAAAAGCACGAGGCGGCAAAAATTTCAAAGGTCATGTGTAAAGCCTACGATATAAACTCTCAAAGTGGCTCATAATCTCTGAAAGAGAAGACTAAGGCTCACGATGTCCGTCAGGCGTCACATGCTTTAATTAGGCCTCGCCAGTAACAGCTAGTTTAGGAAGTGTTAAGAGATCCTAGAATATTTTAGTTTATTCTATAAAATAATCCTCGGCACTGCCCTACTCACAGGGAAACGACAAAAGGCCGCAAGCTGAACTTCGTGGATCATTGTATTTTTATCATACACTGATTTTGGAAAATATTGATTTCTGGAACAAATTTATACTAAAAAATGCATGCATATATCCGAACACTTGCGACAGGTTTTGGAATAATTGAAAGCATATATCTTTTTTTCTCACATTATCATCTCACATCAGATACAAAATCCGGGGATGAATTTTAGAGAAGCGTGTCATGATCTTAAATCATTAGCGACTAACTATCCGAAATTCGAGACACGCTCTGTGAAAAAGCAATAGAAAAGTGAAGTCTCTTTGTGAAAGTGGGATATTGATATAGTAAAATGTGTAAGAAGGCGCCGCAAAATGCCCGGAGGATCGGCTACAGATGTTGGTCTTTCCGCAGAATGTGAAATTTCTCGCGTTATGAAAAGTGTTCTCGATCGTCTCCAACAAGAAACACGTACAAGATTTCACGTCTAAATTACCTTAATTTTAAATTTCGATTTCTCTCAGACGTTGGAAATTTGTTAAACAAGGACAATAACTACTTCGACAGAAATTGTAAGAACTTTGTTGAATTTTATAATACATATTTCGGTGGAACAGAACTTTTTATCGAGATATGTGACTGCAAATATTACTTCGCAGTACAAAAGAATTTAACCTAAAACTCCGTTCGAATTACTTACTTTTATAATCGCGTATGTAGAAGCAGGCCGTGGAGAGGGCAATTGCTCTGGGGCCCGCAAGGCAAAGCAGTATTGACAGTATTCTAACTAGGATTCATATAATACATACATATTTTGTGCTACAAAAAACGTTTTTAAAATTGAAAATCACTAAACTAAAATCATAAGCATCCAATCAAATACTATGGGGCATAGTCATAGTCGAAATAAAAGTGATTTTAAGTCAGATAAACGTTTTTGACACAATTTTATAAGCGCTCGGTCAAAAATGCTTCAAATAACAATATTCCCACGGATGACTGCCGTGGGCGAGGTATGACAATGGCCGTAATATGAGCGGTCATTACAAAGAGCGCAGAGTTATATCCTGAGAGATAACTCCCTGGCAATATTTGCACCTTGTGCTTGTCATAGTTTAAATTTATGTGGAGTGCAAGCTGCTGATGTTGTGCAGAAGTTATCACATTTTGTCAGTATTATGCAAATTGTATTATATCTTTAGCGCAAGCCCTCAGAGATGGGAAATTCTCAAAGAAAAACTAATTGTTCCTTGCACAGCATGTCACAAACACGATGGTCTGCTTGTGTAGATAGTGTGAAACCTTCGCACTCATTATTCCCCAAATATTGAAAGCTATTGATGAATCAAGCTTTGAATCTGAGTCAGAAAGAGTAACGGATTTGAAAGGTGTTGAAGCATATATGGGGAAATTTGAGTGTATCCTCTTAGCCTCCATTTGGCTCAAAGTTTTGACGGTAATCAACCATCGAAATGTGGTACTGCAATCTAGAAATGCCACACTGGACGTGGAAACAGAAAATATACGTAGCCTGATTGATGAGTTGAAGAAGTTCAGGGATCAATGGTCGATCATACTTCAAGAATGTAAAGTTCTGGCAGGGAGTATAGGAGTTGTGAATACCTTCGCAGAGAAAAGAAGGAAGATAGAAGCGCCAGTTCAATGAATTACCTGGCGAATCACCTGAGTGTGATTCCGAAACTCAATTCAAACAGCAAGTTTTTTACGTTCTTTGGACTGCTTTATGGGTAACATGACAAGGATGTTTCGAGCCGTAAATGATATTGCGATTAAATTTACGGAAGAAGAGCTCAGAGAAAGGAAGCGGCATTCTGCGCTATTTATGGCATCGATATTTCTATGGATCTAATAGATAAATCAGTCATCTCAAGCCATCCACTTAGCAATTTGGGATGTGATTCGGTGCCACCATTCAACTTCTGAACGATTTCATGACTGAAGTGGAAGTATTATTTCCGAACATCTGCATAGCATTAAGAATATTTTGTACACTTCCAGTCAGTGTGGCTGAAGGGGAGCGTTCTTTAGTCTATTGTCTCGCGTGAGAAATTTTTTACGTTCTACTATGAGCCAAAATCGCTTGACAAGCTTGGAACATTGGCGCTGGAGTCCAGCCTTGCTCACAGCATTAGTTTGAATCGGTAGTTTCCATATTGTAGACCAGAAAGCACGGAAGGTTTTTCCTTGGCTGATTCAAGCTCTTATAAATTTATATATTTAGAAAAAGTTAATGTAAGCAAATCAAACAATGAAATCTAACAGTTCATTTATGTACTAGGTGCTCCAGTAAATTTATTTTATATGAAATAAACTGAAAATGTGATTGAAAAATGTTTGTACGTTATGATATTTTTTTACTGGATTGAGTTTATTTTTTAGGGGGGCCCGTAAACGCGAACTGTCCCAGGGGCCCGGCTCGGCTATCTGCGGCCCTGTGGAGAAGATGTTTTTCCAAACTTGCGAGTGGCACATCAAATACTCTTGAGTAACTCAGTATCAATTGCTAACCGCGAACGTTCATTCAGAAATGAAAACTTATTTTGACATATTTACGATCGACGATGGGGTAAGGTCGCCTAATTGTCCTAACATTATTAAGTGTGGATGATGATAAATTTTGATGATATCATTGATATATTTGGGTCCTCAAAGGCAAGCAAATTTGTACAGAGATATTAGTTTACTAATGTATTATGATCATACAGTGGCGGATTTGCGGGGAGGCTTTCGGGTTCATACTCAAATTTTTCTCATAACTATTTCCCAACAATCACCTAGGTTTTTTGAAAACTCTTCTAGTACTTCGTTTACAAAAGTGGTATATCAATGTAGATATTCAATGAAACGAGTCGATTCAAACGTTTTTTACTGATTGTACTCCGCAGTATGAATCATGCAGTTTATTGCATTTTTCAGCGTTGTATTCATTTTTGGGGACAAACACCGACATTTTCGAAAATTAGTTGCTGTTCCATTTTTACGGCTCTTGATTTGAGTTATAAATTCATCAAGGTATGCGACTCTATTATAATCTTCGACGATCTCAGTATCAACGTGCACCTCTTTAAGTGATGTTTACTGAGCGTGGTTTCTTGTGTAGCGCAACTCTCAAGCGGTTGTGAGCGCATTATATAGCTTATCCAACCCAATTGTCAACCTCACCTACCCGTGGCGAATCCCGTTTCATCACCCCGAACTCCTGATGGATCAAGGGGGTGGGAGGGCGGTATGGCCCTCCACATGGAAGGTTTCATGTGGTCATAACAAATCGTTTTCGAGATGGTCGGGCTAGTACCTTTATTGTGCTTTTTACCGGAACGTACCGGATCTGCATCCAGAAAGGACCATCAACATCGGTAACACACCCCAAGACCTCCGGACTGTCCTTATCGCAACAACAACAACAGCAACGCTTGGAATTGGACGCTAGAAATAGCAGCTTGAAACTGTGAAGCTTGTGCTGAAGTTTGTCATTCAATGTATGTGGATACCGCTTAATGTCATTGGCCTATCTTGTTGGGCAGACGCTTTGAATTTTCGTCTTCGACTTTCTTTTATACTCAGTGTAGCTGTATACAGGTACTATAACCTTTATTGGATAACGGTTGGTTGTACAGGTATAAAGAATCGATATAGATATAGACTTCCATATATCAAAAACATCAGTATCGAAAAAAATTTGGGCACGAGCTTATCTTGATCCAGAATAGATTGGTATTGAAAATGGCAAATTGGATGATAACCACGCCCACTTTTATATATATAAAATTTGGAAAACACAAAAAACCTGAATATTTAGTAAATAATACACCTAGAATGTGGATATTGACGTGTAAACTGATATTGAGACTCTTGATAAAATTTAAAAAATTTTTTTTAATGAGCGTGGCACCGCCCACTTGTGATAAAACAATTTACAAATAGTATCAATCATAAATCAAAAATCGTTAAACCTATCGTAAAAAAATCGGAAGGAGGTTGCCTTTACTATAAGGAATGCTTTAAAGAAAAATTAACGAAGTCGTTAAGGACCACGCCCAGTTTTAATAAAAGATATTTAAAGGTCGTGGACGAATTTATCAATGGTATTTCATTTCCCAAGTGGATTTATTACTTAATAGGAAAAACTTCAAATTTTAAAAAATGGCCTGGCACCGCCCCTTTATGACTAAGCAATTTTTTATCTTTCAGGAGCCATAACTCGAAGAACATTAATTCAGAATAAAACCATGTGTATATGTATTATTGCGCAGCATTGTAACACTATTAAGCACACAAAAAACAACAACAGCATTTCAAGTATACAACTGGGTATGTAATGTTCGATTTCACCCGAACTTAGACTTCCTATTTGATGCATAATTGAAATTCTTTTCTGGAGAACGTTTTGCCTTTTTGGCCGTCGGTAAAAATCAAAATAAATGCACGCTGCCTACATCATGTTACGATCAAATATACGATATAAAATAATGAGATCTGCTCTGCAGACCTGCTCTGGAAGATCGTGAGAGCGGAAATCGAGGCGGTTTCGCGATCTTTTCTGTGGACTATATGTGCAGAGCAGATCTTGCTGTGTGTTTGGTCTCTTGGATCGCTGTAATGCGGATGTTATGCCGTTTCATTAAATCAACTATCTCCGTGATCTTCCCAGTTAACCCATTGCAGTTTTAAACTGCAGAATTCTGAAGTGTAACTGGTAAGTGATATGTGACTACGCCTGAGTTGAGGGAGGCCAAGACGCAATTTCTGTTGTGGCCCTAGCACTGGACGTCCCTGGGTAAGCATTGGGTACCCGATGTAGTTGGGTTTGCGGCCTGACAGGATGGAGCGATGAAACCATTCGAGGGTGCTGTCGCTGAGACACAAATATCTAGGAAAGTGGCACCGTCCAAGGCTGGAGCCGCATTGGCGAGATGTCGCTAACATATATATTCTGTGCTGGCAAATGGTGATAGGGACTAAGAGTCTGTTTTCCTGACCTACTCGAATGCCAGTGTCGAGCAGATGGTGAGAAGAAAACGGGGCGGGGCTGATGCTCGGCATTGCTACCGACTCTACTACGGAGAGTGTACTTATGAGTAGCAGTGGCCGTATGAGCTGTTGGGTCCGTAGGCGCTAGCAGCAGCGGGCACTGTTTTGACTTGCTGAGCAGTGGGGCTGCTAGAAGGTAGTGGGGGCGCAAAGGCGCAGACTATGGGACACCCTTGGGCGTGAACAGCAAGGAGCCACAAAAGATTTATAAAAGATACGAGGACGTCGGGTTTTGGGGTCTAGGCCAGAACATCCGATCCAACCATCCCTTGCACGTGACACACTGACAAGAGTGTGACCGTCCTAAAAAGTTTATATTCCGGCAAACGCAGCAAAACCATTTCTCTGGACTGGGTCAGGCACAGGTCCCGGATTGAATTCGATACCGCCTCGGAGCAGGAGAATATGGCGCAGTCCCGCTGCAAGGATCAGCAAGCTACAACAAGTGCCCGCTGCTTCTAGCGCCCTACGGAGCCACCAGCTCATACGGCCGCTGCAACTCATAAGTACTCTCCGTAGTAGAGTCGGTAGCAATGCCGAGCATCAGCCCCGCCCCGTTTTCTTCTCACCATCTGCTCGACACTAGCATTCGAGTAGGTCAGGAAAACAGACTCTTAGTGCCTACCACTCATTTGCCAGCACAGAATATATATGTTTGCGACATCTCGCCAATGCGGCTCCAGCCTTGGACGGTGCCACTTTCCTAGATGTTCTGGTCTCAGCGACAGCAACCCCCGAAGGGTTTCATCGCGCCATCCTGTCAGGCCGCAAACCCAACTACATCGGGTACCCAAATGCTTACCCAGGGACGTCCAGTGCCAGGGCCACAACAGAAATTGCGTCTTGGCCTCCCTCAACTCAGGCGTTGTCACATATCACTTACCCGTTACACTTCAGAATTCTGCAATTAAACTGTAATGGGTTAACTGGGAAGATCACGGAAATAGTTGATTTAATGAAACGGCATAACATCCGCATTACAGCGATCCAAGAGACCAAACACACAGCAAAATCTGCTCTGCAGACCTGCTCTGGATATATAGTCCACAGAAAAGATCGCGAGAGCGGAAATGTAGGCGGGTCCCTCCCTAAAATATTGGGTATTACATTCGATGAGGCTCTATATTTTGGAGAGCATGCAACCTCAATTGTATCGAAATCCAGAGCCGTAATAAAATCCTCAAATCCCTTGCCGGCAGCACTTAGGGTAAAGAGAAACAAGCGCTCATTATTACTTACAAAGCAATTGGTTGGCCGATTGCATGCTACGCGTCCCGATATGGTCGCCAAGCCTAGAGGTCATAAATTCTGCCCTCATAACCACTACAGGCTCTATTCTTATGTCCCCAGAACACCACGTACACAATGAGGCGAGAGTACTCACTATTAGGGAAAGAAATAAATGCTAAACAAACAGTTTCTGTTGAATACCCAGAAACCTGGGCACCCCAACGACATCTGATTATGAAGATACACCTCCCAGTGGCTTAAGGGGTCATCTCCATAAGCATTATGAGGAAATGCGGTAAAAATTTCATACATTTCCCTACCGCCAGAAGCAATTTGAATCGTGTTTGAAAGCAGCTATGTGCTATAAAACGGCGCACATATTTATCACGTCGTAATGGGTTAAAAAACATGATTTTTTCCTTCACACATCAATAACATACTTTCCATAAGATATTTCAAAAATACGACATTTGCACAATTTTGCAAATGGACACCAGAAATAAGTTTTTTGATCTCCTGAAAAGTTACTGAAAAACACATAACTGTTTTTGTGAGCGCAGCGATGATTTATTTCTTAATTTTCTACGATTTGGCTTTTAGTAGCTCAACTTTTTCTGAAAGGAGCCAACATTGGATCAGAACCCGAAAACCGAATTCTTTAACCTGCCTCACTAACAAACAATATCGCACATCACTTGATATCAAAACAATTTCCCCCAATGAGCGGTATTGCCAGTGTAAACAAATTTTCCAACATTTCCAATATAAATATCTATGCACAACATTGTCTTTTTATACCTTTCATGAACATGAAATGGTATATTAACTTTGGTCCGATGTTTGTAACGTTTCGAAGTATGGAAGATAGACTCACCATTGAGTATACCGAATTGATCAGGGTGACGAACTGAGTTGATATAGCCATGTCCGTCTGTCCGTCCGTTTGTCTGTTTGAATGCAAACTAGTCCCTCAAATTTTGAGATATCTCAATGAAATTTGGCACAAGGATACATTTTTGTATTATATTAGACATTTGTCGGATCCGGTATGAGCGGACCACTATAACATATATCTCCCATACAACCGATCGTTCAGATAAGACGATTTTGGTCATTTCTTCCGCAATTTAGAAAGTATAAACGTGAAAATCGGTGATATATATTCTAATATATCATAGAAGATTTTCTGAAAAAATCACTTTGATCGGAGCTATATATAGTATATATCCCATACAACCGATCGTTCAGATAGAAAGATTTTTGGCAATTTCTCCCTTAATTTCCAATATAAAAACGTTAAACTTGGTGATATTTATTCTAATATATCATAGAAGATTTCATGAAAAAATCACTTCGATCGGAGCTATATCTATATCTATCTATCTATAAATCTTATAAAATAAAGTCGCTAAATGCCATGTATGCACATAACCTCACACAGAATGCTCCGATTTTAAAACGGTTTTTTGCATTTGAAAGCTTAGCTGCGTGAGATGGTACAGTTAATATCATTTGAAGATATATATTATAGGGGCGTGGCAAATTGCCAAAATGTAGTAAAAAATCGAAACATTTTTGTTTACACAGCTATAACTCAAAAACGGATGGATGGATTTAAAAAATTCTACTTTTCAGTAAAACTGTGAAATATTTATCTTCGATCTGCATCAAAAAAAAATACTTGATTGCTTTCTTATATCAGCCAAATTGTTAAAACAAAAGTAACATTTTTATCAAAAAATGCGTATGTGTGTTTGTTCGCTGTGAACTGTCCGCGCTAATTGCTTTTGAGTGAGGCTTGATGCGACACATACATACGTACATATATAGCATTCGCTGCGTTATTTAACTACGGGCGTGTGTTTATAGGTATGTATGGATATAAATCACTACATAGTATAAAACAAAGTCTCTTTTTCTGTCCCTATGTCCCTTTGAATGCTTAAACCTTTAAAAATACGCAAAGGATTTTGTTGCGTTTTTTTAATAGATAAAGAGTGATTGCAGAAGTAACGGATGAACATATTTGGCTGAAAATTGGTGGAGGGGTAGCTTAGAACCAGGAGACATAGGCTAATTTTTATCCCGTTCTGGATAGGGTCTTGAGATCAAAACGTGGACCTGGGTAATCCTAGGATATGTTTGTACAATATGGGTATCGAATGTAAGCTGTTTATGAGTACTTTGATACGGGATATTTTTCGTACCCGCGGGTAACTAGGGGCGTGGACGCGGGTACCCTAGAATGTGTTTATAGAATATGAATAACGAATGAAAGCTGTTGATGAGTGCCTTAGTACAGGGTAGTTTTCATACCTATTGGTGAAGGGTCTCGAGATATAGGCCAAAACGTGCATCAGGGTAACACACTAGGATGTGTTTTGACATTATGGGTATCAAATTGAAGCTGTTGATGAGTGCTTTAGTACAGGGTAATTTTTATACCGCTGGGTGACTAGGGTCTCAAGATATGGGCAAAACTGGACCGGATACCCCTAGAATATGTGTGTATATGGATATCAATGAAAGTTGTTGCTGAGAGGTTAAAGTAATTTTCATTGTGATATACAATTTAGTTGCATTAACCTGACAAAACTGATAATGTGCATGAGAAGCCGAAATAAAGATATGAATTAATATACCCACATAACTATTTACATACGTCCTACAGGAGGACAGATTTAGACGGAAAAAGCTTATTAAAATGTATAGAGATAGACCAAATTTAGGGCAGAACAAAGTCTGACGGGTCTGCTAGTATAATATATAGCCCATACAACCCATCGTTCAGATAGAAAGATTTTTGGCCACTTCTCCCTTAGTTTCCAATATAAAAACGTGAACCTTGGTGATATGTATTCCAATATATCATAGAAGATTTCCTGTAAAAATCATTTCGATCGGAGCTATATATAATATATATCCCATACAACCGATCGTTCAGATAAGGGGGTTTTTGCCATTTTTATTTTATATTTATCTTAAAAATCGTTTAGGTATGTACATCTGTTCACTATAAATTTCCTATCTTATACATCCTATTATTTGGAGATTACGAACGGGATAAGATTATTGTTCAGCCCCATTCATGAAAGGTATGAAGTCTTCGGCACAGCCAAAAAAAGTCCCGTCCTTACTTGTTTACTTTGTATTCGTATTTTTTGTATTCGCTTTACACTATTTCCGTTTGTATTGGAATTTTCTTTCTATTGCATTTAAAACAAACAACAACGCACGCTCAATCTGCCACCCCATCCAAACCGACTCTTTACACGAATGTGTATTTGTCTTATTAATGAAATGAGAATCAAAAGCGAGAGAGAGCATTAGTAAACCAGTGTGAGTTTAAAGAGAATTTGAGTGAAATATTAAAAATGCACAGTGAGTATGAGAATACGCGACCGTTTAATATCCTGCGGCAGTGCGATGGCGCCACATTTCATTGATTACAAGTGAAATTACTATTGAAAACTATAAAACGAATGTTTGTGTGTAACGGTATTTTCTCTTTACGCATACAAATGCCTATATGCAACTGTTTGCTCATGTGTAAGTGTAATGAGCATTTTTACAGCAATTGTTTTAGTGAAGCTATGGGCAACTTGGTGATGGAAATAGTACTCATTTCGTACGTATAAAGTTACGTATACGCAGTTATACGGCGGTGTGCTATTAAAGAGTTTGGCTTTTGAGGCAGTATTGCATTTTGTGGTATAGCTACTCACCTTTCAAATAATTTGATATAACACTCTCCTTTTAATGCACATATCTGTATAAATATACCACAGATCCGCAAGTGTTTATGCTTTCAATTCACACACATATTCACACAATCGCATTTCTATTATGTTAGATTGCCTATCCAGTCACAAAATGTTGTTGTAGCAAATATAAATACTCCCCAAAGGCTTTAGGGTTCAATGTGGTCATATTAAATCGTTGCCAAGATGGTCGGGCTATTACGTTAACGGAGCTTGTTACCCGAACGTACCGGATCTATATCCATCAAAGGATCATTCACAAAAACTTTCGGGAAGTTTTTTTATTGCTACAACAACAGCAACAACATGCCCACTTCCAGTTAACTAGCGAATTTCAGGATGGCAATTATAATTACGAATAAGTAAGACATCTATATTGTACATTCTTTTAAGGTCAAACACGGTAGCTAAACAGCTGATTTCATCTCATCATCCCACAGCTGGGACTGTAAAGGGATATTAAGGTGAATCATATGCACTTCCATTGGGCAGGCCCATTTAGTACTTCAACCACCTTGGATACATGAAATGGTATGAGCACAACGCTATCTTAGCTGACTGGAGTTTCACCTAATAGAAGCAGATAGCAAATAAGAAGCGGCATTCCAAAGTTGGTACCGCGTTCAGTTCCCAAATGCATCGTTAATCCTACAGAAAAAAGTTTAAAAAAATTTACTTGCCAAAAATATTAGTTTTGAACCATTGTGTTTGAGCTTTACGACCGTTAATAATAAGGCAAAGATTTAATTCTCCTTTTATTTAATACCTACGCGTTTCTATTTAACACTAGACTCCCTGAAGATGATGCAAAGCATCGAAAACGCTTACGAAAATTTTAATTTTTTTCTTATAATTTCCAGCCGAACAGCTCTGCCTCTGTTTTCGAATATTAAAGTCACAAAGTCAATAGCTGAGACTTGCGTCCATGAACAAATTTAGCAAACTCCCATCCCATTTTAGTTCTAAGCGCCATTGTCCCCTTGAAGAAATACGAGTGCTGAAACTACCAACAAATCATGAATGAACTAGAATTATAATTTACACATGGCATATTTTAGCTCCCTCTATTGTGGAAAATAAAGTCAGAAACAAAAAAGTCGTCAGAGATTATAAAATTTCTTAAGTTGGGAACACTATTATTGGTACTTTTTCTTCATTTGTTTATTACTGTAAACAAAAAAGCATTGCAAAATAACTTTGGGTCAATCCAGCGAAAGAGAAGCCCAGGTAAATAAAATTTGAAACCAATAGAAAATGGTAATTTTTCATGTACATCACACAGCCAACTTTTACATTTTATTACCTACATTGTTGTTGTTGTTATTATTTATTATTCGAAGGTTTTAAGGACGTTGATGGTTCTTTCTTGGATTTAGCTCTTATACGTTCTGGTAGAAAAAAAACCATTAAGGTACAAGCTCGGTCATCTCGGGAACGATTTAACATGACCACATCGATCCTTCCTACTCACTAGTTCCATGAGGAAAATCGGGCCGGCAGCACATCAACAGCCTAAGAAACAGAACTCGCCCGAGGTAGGTGAGGTTGACAATTGGGTTGGGGAAGCTATAAATGCGCTGACAGCCTCTTAAAAGGATTGCGCTAGCCAACCCTTTGCGTCATTTGGGTATTTTAATCGTCCTTATAACGGGTATATTTGAAGCCCCTCACCCGCAGGAGGTTCATTACATTCGTATAAAATTAATATTCGTCTTTAAACCGATACAATTTCAAAACTCTTTTATTACTTTAAAAAAAATTACTTAAAGTTTGAGTCAAAGTCGACTACTATGGAATGCACCAAATTGAAATCTAATGTTTCATTAGATTCAAAAACACGTTTCCTATTGAGTGATAAAATCTTAAAGCTTCTTGGCTTAGTAGTTCAGGTGTAACTACTTGAAATTTGAATCAAAGTCGGGTCAAAATGTCCCAGTCGTCACTTTGGAATATACCCTTACAAATTTTCTTTCTAGAATGAACGCACGTGGTATTTTATTCGAACCAAAGTCATTTCAGCTATAGTCTGAATGTAGTTTTACGCCCCGATTCTAGTGTGGTAACAACATTCTTCACCACGGTAACGAAATCATGTGGCAACTTTTACACCCTTAAAGTAGTCGGATAATTTTTTACCCACAAAAGTAGGTGGTTAGACCGAAATAACTACACAACAGCTGTTGTTTAGAAAAAGGCAAAACTGAAAAATAAAGAATTCTAAGCGCAAATAAGTAAAGATAATAGAAAAAAGTGTTGCCTCTTGCTATACATATTTGTTTACATAATGTACTTTCACAGAATGAATTACAATATACCTACCCTACAAAAAATTTGGTCACAAAACCTAATCACGCCCATGCAAATGTGACTATGAAAATAACCTATGACCGTAAAGTGACTAGGCAAATGACGTGGAATGACGAGAGTGTTTTTGCAGGGTATGTAGAAACTTATCATGCATAATATGCATATACATATCGTCCCGTTTATTCGTTAACCTCGTATCTACAAGTGAGACATTTTCGATAAAGCGAACACGGTTGCCACACCATGTTTTCATTTGGGACCAAAATTCATCGAAAAAAAAAGACCAAATTTTTGTTTTATTTTATTAGGATAAAATACAAGATTTTAGGATGTTTCCATATAAAATTTTACTAAACATAGTGAAGACTTTCCTTCAATTCAAGCTGAACAAACAAATATATGTACATGCAACCAAAATGGCGGCCTCCGTGGTGTGATGGTAACGTGCTCCGCCTATCACACCGTATGCCCTGGGTTCACTCCCGGGCAAAGCAACATCAAAATTTTAGAAATAAGATTTTTCAATTAGAAGAAAATTTTTCTAAGCGGGGTCGCCCCTCGGCAGTGTCTGGCAAGCGCTCCGATTGTATTTCTGCCATGAAAAGCTCTCAGTGAAAACTCATCTGCCTTGCAGATGCCGTTCGGAGTCGGCATAAAACATGTAGGTCCCGTCCGGCCAATTTGTAGGGAAAAATCAAGAGGAGCACGACGCAAATTGGAAGAGAAGCTCGGCCTTAGATCTCTTCGGAGGTTATCGCGCCTTACATTTATTTATTTTTTTAACAAAAATGGCACTATATTTTGACATAGATTAGTCTATGTCTTTCAACAACCAAACGTTGTGAACCTAGTTTTGGTCACAAAGCTCTTGGTTCTAGCATTATGTTGTTGATTGCATGAAATAATATTTGTAGTGCAGTTAGGTTTTAGTAAGAAGCGGTTCAAAATTTGCGTTCTGGTGTTGCCGAACTACGTATGTGGAAAACTCAGTAAATCATAAATGAAGCTAGGCAATTTTGTTAGTGCTATTTTTATAGATGCTTACTTTTTCCCTTAACGTTTAAACTTCATATCAGAGCCTAGATTCAGTAAGTGTGAGTTTTGATCCCAGGCCTCAGGAGTTCTGCTAGCACCTACGGGAATAATTTTATACAAAACATTTCTTCCGAAATCAAATCTCTTTGCATTTTCTTCCTTCTTCCTTCGAGTTAAAATATTTCTTGTGCCAAGATACTTAGTTTTCAATTACCTTGCGTGGATTAGACCTCAATAATCCTGTAATTGCTTGAACTCATTGAGCTGGGTGAGAAAGATTTAAATATCAACGTGCCAAACGAGAAGTAATGCATAGAATTTCTTTGTATAAGTTCTAAAGTGTAGGGCTCATGGCAGTGTGCTCGCTGTAAACTATGCTAGGCAAGAAGCAATTTTTATTTTCATATATTTTACATAGTGTAGTATAATAGAGCTGAATTTCGATTCAATTCTTAATGATTTAATCGATTTTTTTTTAGAAATGTAGAATCGATTTTTTTTTGAAAATCGTTCGATTCTTTAGGCATCGAAGTTTTCATCGCTATCTACTAAATAATAAATAAATTTGTTTGGTTCGATTTAATCGATTTTTTTATAGAATGGAATCGAAAAAATCGATTCTTAAAAAAATCGAAACGAATCCAGCTCTCTTGTATAACCGATCGAAGTATCTAGCCGTTATTAATATTATTTTAAAACAAGAGTTTTTTTTGATTAGTCGGTTATTACATCAACAATTAACGACAATGTGTTTGCCAACACTTTTCTTTTTAATGCCTGGCATAAGTTATATCCTAGGTGAAATGTTATTTTTCTGGTACATTTTATTGACTGAGCAATTTTTTATGATGTGAGTTCCATTGAAGTAAATTCAAAATTATATGGGGGCTAACGAAAGTGTGGCGAATTTTTGGGCAATATTGTGAATTTTTACCTGAGTGAAAAAGAAAGAAAAGTACCAATTGTGGCAACTGCCTAAAAGGACCAAAATTGAAGAAAAGGGACCAGCGGAGCAAATGGGGTTAAAGGGACCACTTTTGGGCCAAATGGACCAAAGTGGCAACCGTGAAAGCGAAGAAAACTATCTTTCAAATTTCCCCACAGCCACTGGTGAGTTTTCGGTGAAGACAGCGTTACCACTTGGGCCACAATCGCTGATAAAAGAACTGGTAACGATATTCGGTTACATAATGTTCGGGGTACTATTTTACCGGTAACGCTCAGAATCGGGGCGTTACTATAAATTTGAATATTAAATATCTTAGTATGATGTATTTGGGTAATTTAGTCGCCTTAGCTTCGTATTAAATGAATATTCGCCTTAAGTAATACAATTTCAAAACTGCTTTAATTACTTAGAATAAAAAAATACTTAAAGTTTGAGTCCAAGTCGAGTCAAAATGTCCCACCCGTCACTATATAATGCCCTAAATTCAAATTTTACATTTCATTTGGTTCGTATCAAACAATTATTTGCCATTTAGTGATAAAATCTTAAAACTTCTTAGCTTAATAGTTCAGGAAGATAACTTAAAATTTGAATCAAATTCGACTCAAAATATGCCACGCTTCACTAGGGAATATGCCCTTACAAATCTTTCAAGAATGAACGCACATTCGAACCAAATTAATTTCAGCTATTGTCCTATTGGCCAGCCGGGCATCTACACCAAACCATTTTAGGATCGGACACTCCAGGTGTGGTCTTAAATGTTAAGCCTTTAAACCTTTGCCAGGTAGTCATTAAAAAGGGGTTTCTCTTTATCCGAGGCTTCGTTTGGATATTCATTGTAGTCTGTTTTATATGTGATGGATACGAAGCCCAGCGCAAAACCTTCTCAGCGGGGATTAGACGGAATGTACAGTACAGTCGGAAAGTATTAGAACAAGATAAAAAAGATGTTGATGTAGAATAGTCTCATAATTGTACTTTCCAGATTGAAAATGTCAAGCGAAAGGAAATGTCTGTCGAAATACGAGCCCCAATCGTTTATTTTGTAAAAACAGGAAGAACTATCAAAACTTTTGAAAATATCTCTGTGTTCAGTTCATACGGCCATTAAAGATATCGGGAAATTGGACAAATACTAACAGACAACGATCTAGTCGACCAAGAAAGAGAAACCAAAGAATCGACCACAAAACATAAGCAATAAGTAAGGCCAATCGACGGAAATCTGCATCATAAATTCGTGCTGAACATCAATGAAGACTTGGCTTCACCATATTGCTCGCTACAGTCAAAGGCCGGCTTAAAGAAAAAGGACGCATTGCTGTCAGAAAGCCACTTCTAAGGCAAGTGAATGAACATAAAAGACTGAAGTTCTCTCAAGAACATATTGACTGGACGATTGATCAAAGGAAATCAGTTTTATGGTCAGACTAATGAAATTTCGAAATTTTCGGTAGCCATAGGTGTTAATAGTTGGCAGAAACGTCAATAAAAGATTCAAAGCAGATTGCATTGTGCCATACTGTGAAACATGGCGGTGGGCTCAGTGAGTTTGGGCTGATTTTTCTTCTTATTTAGAACGAAAAAAAGACGCATGTGACCGTGATACAATGGAGTGACCACCAAATTCCTCCGATTTATATCCCATCGAGTTATTGTGGGAAGAATTGGATCAACGTGTGAGAGATCAAAAGCCTTCCTGACCTCTGTGATTGTTTGAACGAAGCGTGGAATATTATCTCACTTCAAAAACTCATCGAAAAATAGCGAAATTGTGCGCTGCAATCGTCAAAGCAAAAGGTGGCAATTTTAAGAAAATCGCTTAAAGTAACATAATCACTGTTTTCTTATAAATTTTGATGGAACTTTCAGTAAAATTCATTAAAAATGTCTTCGGATCATAGAACAACGTTGAATGTACAAAATGTTAACATGTGAATAATATTTAATATATAATGCGATAAACTGACAAAAAGAACTCGTTTCATCTTGTTCTAATACTTTTCCGACTGTACTGTAGGTTTAGTGTGAGTTTGAAAACTTAGATATCTATATATGCACGGTGCTTTTAAGCAATGAGCTCGGACTGTTTAACCTGAAATAAGTATACCAAAAGGGAGATAACGCTAAGACTCCGGCTTTCTCGGAGGTGCTGAAGAGAGTTAAAGCTAAGACTCAGGCTTTCTCGGAGGTGCCAAAGGGAGTTAACACTAAGACTCCGGCTTTTCCCGCGAAGATGAGTGATGTGGCAAAACAGTCACTGTCTGTGGCGCTAGTTGACCGTAGCAGTCCTTTCGGACAGATAAGTGGAAAGTGCCTTCCAACGATCAGCTCTTTGATGGATCGGGCATTTCGGGATATTCATAACTGGGCATCAAATATCGGGTTGAAAGTCAACACGGATAAGACGGATATGGTCTTGTTTACTTAGAGGTACAATGTACCAAATTGGATCAGGCCTAACTTAGGAGGAGTGACCTTGCACAAAGTATCTAGGAGTCATCCTAGACAGTAAGCTGTCATGGAAGTTCAACGTGCATCCCTTGAAGCTTGCTCCGTCGACGTCCCAATTAGATTGGGCGAGATTAAGCGAAGGCGGAAGGTGCACATGATAGACCAAGCAGGAAAGGCGTGGGTTCGAGCGCGGGGTTGTAAAGTGTCGAAGATTATGAGCAGATCTTACAACCTTAGACTAACAAAGTTGCTTCTATCATTAAAAGAGAGGACTGTAGACTCATGACGGGTATTCTGACTGGACACTGCTTTCTGGCGTCACATGTCTTTAAATTAGGCTTGGTCAGTGATAGCAGATGTAGGACGTGCGGGCTGGAGGAGGAAACGATCGAGCACGTTCTGTGCTCTTGCCCTGCGCTTGCCAGGCTAAGACCCCAGCTATTAGGAGTGATACAGCTGTCAGATTTAGAAGCAGCAAGTGGCTTAAATCCTAGGAAGCTTCTAGTATTTGCCAATAGGACGGAGTTATTTTATAACATAGGTCCTGGTTTTTGATAGGGTTTTTCAGTTTGGTCGTTAAAACAAACTTCTGGTAACACTACGGACTTATTCAGTCTATGTGAGGTCCTTATGGACCGGCCAGTTCAACCAAACCTAACCTAAGTATACGAATCCAGTTCTCTGGACCATATCGACTTATGCAGATATGTTAGTGAACCAAATGAGCGGATATCGGTTTTTAGTATTCAAATTTTGTTGTTGCTGATATACCACTAATATTGTATCAATGTATTTGAGTTCATACAAACATTGTGCATTATCTTCAGCTTGGTAAGGGGGCGTGCTCGCACACAACATGCGCGCTGTGAAAAGTTACGCTCAACAAAATGTTTTTCACCAAATGGACTTATAAAGAAGGAAATGCTTCGTGTATACACGAAACGAAGTGATGTCGAATAAAACAATTAACAAATACTCAATAATTGTGGTATAACAGCAGAAGTTTGCTGATTTTAGATTCAGTTCTTAAGGGTAGTTAGTTGGAAAACGGCGCTAAATCGGGCTAACGGTGCCGCACAATTGGGGCTGATAAAAAAAATTTTTTTTTGTATTGTACTAAAACTAGTGGTGCAGAAGAGGGCACTGGTGCAAAGGGCCATCCATAAGAAGTTGAAAAAATGTATATATAAATTGGTAGTAGTTGCTGAAAAATAGAAAAAAGTTATGAGATGAGATGAATTGAAAATATTTTCAAAAATATTGTGTTCAAATATGCAAAATTCCATATCGCTGTTTAGCAAATAAAAAGAAAGCATTGTGCAACCCACCAAATATCATATGTAGTAAAAGGTATAAAATAAGTTGAAAAAAGAAAAATAAGCACTAAAAAGCACGAAATTTTTTCAGCTCTGCATCTCGCGCAAATAAAAGCGTGAAAGCAAAAAAATTTAACTAAAATTTGTATGCTTAAGAAAAATTGGGTGTAGAGTTTTCTAAAAACAAATATGAAAAAAAGAAATATTTTTTGGGTATAATAGTGAAAACAGCATAACTATGAAGCAAGTGATGTGCAAATTGGAGTAAAGTGTGAAGGCGGCGGTGAAGAAAAGTGGCAGGAGAGACTTTTCTACTAGGTACAGAAAAGCGAGTGCTAGTCAACTAAAAGTGTTGGTGGAAATATTGGAAAAATGCACTACGCCTGCACACGCAATTTTACACACACGCGCATATAAATATGTATACGAATTTATTATAAAAATGTGTGGAAATCTAATATTTTTTAAAAACGGTTTTTGTTGGCTAAAAATGATTTTCCCAAACAAATGCTGTTGTGAATTGTAAAAGGAAATTTGAAGTGAAAACTATACTAATTTAACGTATAAAAAAAATAAGAAAAGTTAATTCAAGCACTAAACGCGGCGTGAAAATCTTTTAAAGCCCTAATTTATGTATGCATGTCAAGTTAGAGCCATTAAAGCTGCTGAAAAACTGTGCTACTATGTTAAAACGATAAAGTTATACACATACAACTACAAAAATAATGCACATATATGCACACTAGTAGTGGGACTATTTTCGAAAAATATTCCTATAAACATGATTCGAGTTGAGGAATAAAACTATTCGTTCCAAATAATTCGAATAATAGTTTACTATTAGATTGACAGCTGAGGACGCGAATAAAAGCTTATTATTCGAATATCTTATTATTCGAATACTATTTTAAATATTTAAAAAATAAAATGAAATAATAATAAAACAAGTACGGAAGGCTAAGTTCGGATATAACCGAACATTACATACTCAGCTGCCAAATTACAGCTTGCAAAACTTCTAAATTACCTTCTTGGGCACAATAGACCAATAGGTCGCAGTGCTTAACCTCACAACATCTATCTATCTAAATTACCTTCTTTTTAAAGTGGTCTGTGCCACGCCCATTGTCCAAATTTTACTAATTTCCTATTCTGCGTATACGGTCAACCCACCTTCACACTTTTTCGGTTTTTCGAATTTATCGATATCGAAAAAGTGGGCGTGGTTATAGTCCGATTTCGTCCGATAGCGATCTGAGATGAGTGCCCAGGAACTTACATACCAAATTTCATTAAGATACCTCAAAACTTAATCAAGTTATCGCGTTTATGGATAGACGGTCGGACGGACGGACATGGCTAAATGAATTTTTTTTTCGCCCCGATCATTTTCATGTACAGAAGTTTATATCTCTCTCGATTAGTTTATGCCATTACGGGGTACCGTTATGCGAACAAAATTAATATACTCTACGAGCTCTGCTGAGTATAAAAAACATCTCGTTCCAAATAATTCGAACAGCTTTCTATTCGAATGTCTTATTATTCGAATACTAATCTAAATATTTAAGAAATGAATGTAGTAAAAATTAATCCAAGCAAACAAAATTAATATACTCTGTGAGCTCTGCAAACCTACTAAAAAACTGTGCTACTGTGCTACTGTGCTAAAACGACAAGATTATACCTATTCAACTATAAGAAGGAGTGCATGTAGGCGGCCACCGTGGTGTGATGGTAGCGTGCTCCGCCTATCGCACCGTATGCCCTGGGTTCAACTCCCGGGCAAAGCAACATCAAAATTTTAAAAATAAGGTTTTTTCAATTAGAAGACAATTTTTCTAAGCGGGGTCGCCCTGGGCAGTGTTTGGCAAGCGCTCCGGATGTATTTCTGCCATGAAAAGCTCTCAGTGAAAACTCATCTGCCTTGCAGATGCCGTTCGGAGTCGGCATAAGCATGTAGGTCCCGTCCGGCCATTTGTAGGGAAAATCAAGAGGAGCACGACGCAAATTGGAAGAGAAGCTCGGCCTTAGATCTCTTCGGAGGTTATCGCGCCTTACATTTATTTTATTTATTTATTCGAAAAAAGATCATTTGAGTTGAGGAATACTAATATTCGTTCCAAATAATTCGAATAATAGTTCACAATTCGAATATCCTGTTATTCGAATACTAATTTAAATATTTAAAAATAAGATAAAATAATATGAAAAACATCTCGTTTCAAATAATTCGAATAAAAGTTTACTATTCGAATAGTAATTCCAATAGCGGTGAAGGAAATTGATTTGCAAAAGCAGTACCTTCTTGCCCCTCGAACATCAATTGTACGTGTAACACCTAGTTTACATATAACGAGACTATCCTCATTTTCATGCTTAACTCCTAATCGTTAATTGAACAACTAGATTCGCCATAGTTATAAATTTTTCCCCTCTATAATCGGTAATTATGAACACATTTTAGAGAAGCGGTTTTTTTTTCGTAGGAAAAGTTCCATCTTTAGAATGTAGTATCTAATTGGAAGCACAAAATAACGAGAAACGTGAAAATTTGACAGTAAATAATTTAGTTTCCAGTGATGGAACAAAAGTAAATGCGTAAATCATCTATTGACGATTAATTGTAAATTAAGGCATGTGTAAACGTGTTCTTAGCATAGATTTGTTTATGCACATATATATATACATTTATGTATGTAAACGATGATCGTGAAATTATTTGGTTATTTTGCAAATCAGTATTCAAATAGTAACGTAAGGTATTCGAATAATAAGTCCTTCAAACCGTTAGGTAAGGTATTCGAATAATAATCGTCGATTTAACGAAAAAAAGGTTCGAATGAATATTATTTGAATTACGAATAAAAACAAGATTAAAGGTGCTATAACTTCCGAAGAGATTTTAGGACGAGCTTCCTACCAACTGGCGTCGCCCTTAAATTTTTCCGACAAATTGACGAGGCGTAAGCTACGTGTTTAACGCCGACTTCGAATGGTCTCTGCATAGCAGATGAGTTTTTAAAGAGAAGTTTTTCATGGCTGAAATACACTCGAAGTGTTTGCCATAACACTGCCGAGTGGCGACGACGCTCCAAAAGCTGTTTCTAATTGATAAAAATTGTTTTCTATATTTCTGATATTGCTTTGCGCGGGAAGTGCGCCCAGAATCTTCAGTGTGGTAGGGGGAGTTCGCCACCAACACACCACGGCGGCTGCGATTTACGAATTCTTATCGAATAAAGCGTTTAGTATACGCATAATTTTTTTACTCGAATAGTTTCCTCCCCTAATGCACACTCATTTTCATTAAAATGCGTGCATGCCTAATTTTAGGCGCTGGACCTCAACTTTCTAACGCAAGCACCATTGCATACAAAATATTTAAGCCTAAAATACAAAGACACAAAATTTATACGATTAGATCGGCATAGGGTACGGAAGGCAAGTAGGAAGTGAATGAGAGGAGCATAAAGTAGAAAAAATCATCAGTGCTTATTCATTGTTTTAACTTTGCCGTCATTCTAAAGAGAGCATAGAAACATGTTTGATGTATATCGATTAGAAGCAAGCACAATTTTTATTATAAATTACAGCGACCTACATATTATATGAAACTAAAAAAAAACAAGCAAAGGTGTCTAAGTTCGGGTATAACCGAACATTATATACTCAGCGTGAGCTTCAATTGCACATTTCATTTCAGATAATTACTTTTCTACATAAACCTTGCCACCGCCCGCTTAAAAAAAATTTCTTCCCATGTCCTCTTACAATAAAACTTGATAAGGCAATATCATTGATTCAAAACTATTTTTTGCTAAGTTATAGGTTATTATTGTACGACCATTTTGAACCTTTAAACTTGTTTTATATCTAAGTTGCCGTGGTCTTTAACCGATGCCCGTCCATTTTTACTAGAACTATTTTCTGCTGTAAGGAAATATCATTGATTCAAAACTATTTTTTGCTAAGTTATAGGTTATTATTGTACGACCATTTTGAACCTTTTAAACTTATTTTATATCTAAGTTGCCGTGGTCTTTAACCGATCCCGTCCATTTTTACTAGAACTATTTTCTGCTGTAAGGAATATATGTGTACCCAATTTTGTTACGATATGTAAATTTTTCTTCGAGTTATAGCACCCGAAAGATTGAAATTTGCTTAGGCAAAAAGGGGGCGGTGCCACACCCATTTTTCAAATTTAAGTGTTTGCCAATTTAATGTTATAATTCATTTAGAAAGTAAAATTCTATTGATACAAAGCTCTTTTTTCGCAAAGATATAGCATATTTTATTCGTCCACGACCCTTTTAAAATCTTTTATATAAAAGTGGGCGTGGTCCTTCACCGATTTCGTAAATTTTTCTTCAAAGCATTCCTTATAGTAAATGCAACCTCTGTGCCGAATTGTTGTTACGATAGGTTTAAACGATTTTTGATTTATGATTAATAGTATTTGTAAAATTGATTTTATCACAAGTGGGCGGTGCCAGGCCCATTTGAAAATTGTTTTTAATTTTTATCGAGAGTCAATATCAGTCCACATGTCAAATTTCAGCACTTTAGGTGTATTTTTTACTTTTTTGTGTTTTCCAAATGTTATATATATATAAAGTGGGCGTGGTAATCATCCGATTTCGCTCATTTTCAATACCAATCTCTTCTGGGTCCAGATAAGCTCGTGTACCAAATTTGGTGAAGATATCTCAATATTTACTACCAAGTTATCGTGTTAACGGACAGACGAACAGACGGACATGTCTCAATCAAATTTTTTTCGATACTGATGATTTTGATATATGGAAGTCTATATCTATTTCGATTCCTTTATGTTTGTACAACCTACCGTTATCCAATCAAAGTTAATATATTCTGTGTGCAAAGCACGCTGAGTATAAAATCATAATTTGTGTTAATTTAATGCATACAAACAGGCGAAAATACCATGCTTTATGTGTAGTTGTAAAAATTTAATATGTAGGGGCCCCCTACAAATACTCACATGGTGAGGGAGAGTTTTAAAAATAGCACAAAACATGAATATGTGTATAGGAGTATATGGAGACAGTCATTCATTCACTCACACTCACACACACACAGCCAAATAATATATTAATGGAGCGTGTACTCTACTCATTTTATAAGCATATAAGTAATTTTTGCGGTTAAAGAGAAGGCGATTAATGCTTCCCCAACATACGTACGTACTACACACGTATACGTAACGAATTGAACGAGAGTCTATAAGTATGTACAAAAACATCAATAACAATAGTACAACTACTAATTATAATAATAACAACAAACTCAGTAATCAAACATATATAAAACTACAAATAAGTATTCAAAATAGTAACAACAATGAAATAGAATTCCTAAACAGAGCAGAGTACCTACAAAAGCAACGCAAACAGCATTACTTCTGGAGCAATTTCTCTACGATGAGTAAGAGTAGAGTATGACAAACTGAAATTAGAGTAGAATGCGTCGGGATAGAGCAAGAAGAGCACACAGCGTTAAGTTTATCAAGCAAGAGAAGTAAATTAGAGGCAAATGCCATTAGCAGTAGAGTTGTTTGGGTGAAAGAGAGTATGGTATTAACAATATTGTTTTGCTCTGATTGAGTACGGCAAAACTTGTTTCCAGTTCAATAATGGGTGGTTAGAGGAACACATTTTTTTTTCTTGTTGTACGTGAATATCTCTACATAGATACACTGATGATTTATATATTGTTTTGTTTCACATAGCAATACGAAAAATCCCTGAAATATTTGTAGGTAATAAACAAGTGAAAATACAATTCTCGGGTTCTGGTTTAAAGATATTTGCATGTGAAAATGCTAAGAATACGCTTTTTTGCTATATTCACTACATTTCTTCGTCACAAAAATTTTCATTATTACAACACAGCATACACAATTTTAAAGGGCAACTATTTTTCTTGAAAACGTAGCTTTATTTTGAAGGTTTTATTTATTCTACACTAGGTCTTAAGGACCGTAATCATATATATTATTCTAATTGCTGTTTTAATGTACGGGTCCCTTTTTCTCTCTTATTTGGAATCTAAATATTTAAATAAAGTTTTGGTTGTAAAGATGTAGATTCAGGCTATTAGCGAGCTTTGGGCAATTTTGATCGTAGAGCTTTTGTTTAGCTATATTTTATTAAATAATTTGTTAACAAGTAAGGAAGGCTAAGTTCGGGTGTAACCGAACATTACATACTCAGTTGAGAGCTGTGGAGACAAAGTAAGGGAAATCACCATGTTGTAAAAGGAACCTAGGGTAACCCTGGAATGTGTTTGTATGACATGTCTATCAAATGAAAGGCACTAAAGAGTATTTTATGAGGGAGTGTGCCATAGATCTATAGATGGACGCCATTTAGGGATATCGCCATAAAGGTGGACCAGGCCTGACTCGAGAATTGTTTGTACGATGTGGGTATCAAATGAAATGTGTTAATGATAATTTTAAAAGGGAGTGGGCCTAAGTTCTATAGGTGGACGTCTTTTCGAGATATCGCCATAAAGGTGGACCAGGGGTTACTCTAGAATTTATTTGTACGATATGGGTATCAAATAAAGGTGTTAATGAGTATTTTAAAAGGGAGTGGGCCTTAGTTCTATAGGTGGACGCCGTTTCGAGATATCGCCATAAAGGTGGACCAGGGGCGACTCTAGAATTTGTTTGTGACGATATGGGTATCAAATGAAAGGTGTTAATGAGTATTTTAAAAGGGAGTGGGCCTTAGTTCTATAGGTGGAAGCCTTTTCGAGATATCGCCATAAAGGTGGGCCAGGGGTGACTCTAGAATTTTTGTGGACGATATGGGTATCAAATGAAAGGTGTTAATGAGTATTTTAAAAGGCGTGGGCCTTAGTTCTATAGGTGTACGCCTTTTCGAGATATCGACATGAAGGTGGACCAGGGGTGACTCTAGAATTTGTTTTTACGATATGGGTATCAAATGAAAGGTGTTAATGAGTATTTTAAAAAGGAGTGGGCCTTAGTTCTATATGTGGACGCCTTTTCGAGATATCGCCATAAACGTGGACCAGGGGTGACTATAGAATGTGTTTGTAGGATATGGGTATCAAATTAAAGGTATTAATGAGGGTTTTAAAAGGGAGTGGCCCTTAGTTGTATATGTGAAGGCGTTTTCGAGATATCTACCAAAATGTGGACCAGGGTGATCCAAAACATCATCTGTCGGGTACCGCTAATTTATTTATATACGTAATACCACGTACAGTATTCCTTCCAAGATTCCAAGGGCTTTTGATTTCGCCCTGCAAAACTTTTTCATTTTCTTCTACTTAATATGGTAGGTGTCACACCCATTTTACCAAGTTTTTTTCTAAAGTTATATTTTGCGTCAATAGGCCAATACAATTACCATGTTTCATTCCTTTTTTCGTATTTGGTATATAATTATGACATTTTTTTCATTTTTCGTAATTTTCGATATCGAAAAAGTGGGCGTGGTCATAGTCGGATTTCGGCCATTTTTTACACCAATACAAAGTAAGTTCAGATAAGTACGTGAACTGAGTTTAGTAAAGATATATCTATTTTTGCTCAAGTTATCGTGTTAACGGCCGAGCGGAAGGACAGACGGTCGACTGTGTATAAAAACTGGGCGTGGCTTCAACCGATTTCGCCCTTTTTCACAGAAAACAGTTATCGTCCTAGGAGCTAAGCCTCTACCAAATTTCACAAGGATTGGTTATTTTTGTTCGACTTATGGCATTAAAAGCATCCTAGACAAATTAAATGAAAAAGGGCGGAGCCACCCCATTTTGAAATTTTCTTTTATTTTTGTATTTTGTTGCACCATATCATTACTGGAGTTGAATGTTGGCATAATTTACTTATATGCTGTAAAGATATTAACTTTTCTTTTAAAATTTGAATTAAAAAAATTTTTTTTAAAAAGTGGGCGTGGTCGTTCTCCGATTTTGCTAATTTTTATTAAGCAGACATAAAGTAATAAGAGTAACGTTCCTGCCAAATTTCATCATGATATCTTCAACGACTGCCAAATTACAGCTTGCAAAACTTCTAAATTACCTTCATTTAAAAGTGGGCGGTGCCACGCCTATTGTCCAAAATTTTACTAGTTTTCTATTCTGCGTCATAGGCTCAACTCACCTACCAAGTTTCATCGCTTACTGAGTATTTGGTAATGAATTATCGCACTTTTTCGATTTTGTCGAAATCGTTCATTTTAAATAGCGATCTGCAGATGAGTGCCCAGAATCTACATACCAAATTTCATCAAGATACCTCAAATTTACTCAAGTTATCGTGTTAACGGACAGACGGACGGACGGACGGACATGGCTCAATCGAATTTTTTTCGATACTGATGATTTTGATATATGGAAGTCTATATCTATCTCGATTCCTTTATACCTGTACAACCAACCGTTATGCAATCAAAGTGTGAATTCTGCTCAACTGAGTATAAAAAATAAACGATTGTGAGCACACAAGAAATCTATTTCTACTATGGCACTATTGTGAATATTTTCACTGCATTACGGCAGTTGCTACCATATGTGAGCTGGCAGCGCAAGCTTTAAGTTTTAATTGATTGATAGAATAAAAATAAATAAAAATGTAAGGCGCGATAACCTCCGAAGAGATCTAAGGCCGAGCTTCTCTTCCAATTTGCGTCGTGCTCCTCTTGATTTTTCCCTACAAATTGGCCGGACGGGACCTACATGTTTATGCCGACTCCGAACGGCATCTGCAAGGCAGATGAGTTTTCACTGAGAGCTTTTCATGGCAGAAATACAATCGGAGCGCTTGCCAGACACTGCCGAGGGGCGACCCCGCTTAGAAAAATTTTCTTCTAATTGAAAAATCTTATTTCTAAAAATTTTGATGTTAGCTTTGCCCGGGAGTTGAACCCAGGGCATACGGTGTGATAGGCGGAGCACGCTACCATCACACCACGGTGGCCGCCAATTGATTGATAGAACAGTTGATTTTTGTTGATATTTGATAAGGACTTTTATATTGGTTTGCGCAAGATGCGCACGGTCCGGCTCTTAAAAACAAATGCTCCCTTTGAAGTATTGGTTTGCATATGTTTACGGCGAATCCTTCATACATAATTTCCTTACAAAATGGAATTAGTCTTTTAGGCAATTATTCACTTACACAACTGCACCTAGGTAGATTTAGCAATTATGCACATCAAAATCAAATAATTAAGTTTATAAAACGAGGCATTTAAGTTAAGGATAATACTTACTATCCAATATTAGCAGTATGCCTTAAAGTATGCTACACATATTGCTTTTGGTCGCACGCCAACAGGACGTAAATAGGAAACGCGTATAACAATATGAAGCCGGTTTTTCAGTAGTTGCTTAAGCTAAGCTTAAACTAAGTTGCTTAAGCTAAGCTTACACTAAGTTTGCTTAATCTCTAGTCAAATTAAACTCCAGTTAAACTACTGAGCATTTTTTCAGTCACAGTTTGAGGCCACAACAGCTGGATTTGTTTACCCAACAAATATGAAAACGAACGAGCGAAATATATCTAGTTCTGGAGGTGATATCCAACATCATTATTAATTATTCTTAACCAATAGTTTTTCTAGATGATTCCAACTTCATTCTCCAATCACTATCCACTTTTGAGACATTTTTTACAATTAAAAGTTTTCGACTTAATCTGAACCGTCATTAATATTTTCCAATTATTATCCTAATTTCGAAAGATTTTGAGAAATGCACAGTTCACATAGACAATTTTTCTAAGCGGGGTCGCTCCCTCGGCAGTGTTTGGCAAGCACTACGAGTGTACTTCTGCCATGAAAACCCTCAGTGTAAGCTCATCTGCTTTGCAGATGCCGTTCGGAGTCGGCATTAACAACTAGGTCCCGTCCCTCCTATTGTACGAAAAAACTAAAAAGATCACGACCCAAATTGGAAGAGAAGCTCGTCTTAAATCTCTACGGAGGTTATCGCGCCTCACATTTATTATTTTTTAAATTATATATATTCATTTTATTTTTCGTGAAAATACTGTAGTATGAATCTTACATTTGAGTCCAGTTAGAGAACCACAGTTGGAACGATCATTTTTTCAACTTAAGTAATGGCGTTTTTGCTTTATACAAAATCCCTCTTTTGCTGATTATGATATGATTCTCGAGTTGAGCCGCTGTTTCGAAACAACTCTTGAGATTTAAGAAGTATGCCGTTATCAGCATGAGCTAGAATGGTACTCAAGCCCAAATGCGATTGTTGGGTATATTCGACGCCATTTCGAATGAATGCAAATAACAGATGGGTTAGCTCTGAGTTTAACCCTGCCAGATCGGCCACTTAAGCTCAGCTCAACTTCAGTAGACTATACCGAAAAACTGCAGAATAAGTTTAGGCGTAGTTTAACTGACAAACTGAGTTGAAATTGTACTAAATTTTTAAGGGAAATGGTTTTGCTTCTAACGGTATATGTATATATGTAGTTCTCGTAGCAAAATTACGCATTGAATCCAGACGAAAAATTTACTTTATGGAAGACTATCTCGCAAACAAGAGCCAAATTGAAAATCTGACAAGTAATTCAGATTTAGTGAATCGAAAACCGAAAGTATAAGCTCGAGTGTGGACCCTTCTAAATTTTGTCGCCTTTGTAAGCCATCTTAGAAGAATAAATGTGGATAATAATCATATATTTTTCTACATATTCTTCTAATAAGTCCAAACATCTCTTAACTTGGGGATCCGTTAGAAATAACTCTTGTTTTGAACCTCAAAAAAACCCCAACAGCAGCCTCACGTAGCCCGCTTCATGAAAATCAAAGTGGTGTGTTCAGATCTCATCCATAATCACAAATGTCGCTTCGGTTCTCTTTTAGTACATTAGCATTGTGAGCACTATCAGCACCGGCTTTCGGAGATCTTGCACACTTACAATACCTACGCAAGCGTATTTGAATATTTCCAGATGCCAGTGGCGCCGTAGCCTATCTCAGTGAGGACGTGAATGCGCGTCCTTCACGATAATCGTACTCTTTCAATGTCTTCCCAGCTTGAAGTCACTCCTTGATCCAGCGTTCAACTGCGAAATATGAAAGAAAGGAGTGCTCTTGGTTTCATTAAGTCACTAAGTAAGTGTTTGATAGACATTTTTCAAGCAGAAGTAGTTGATGACTGCTTCTGATTTCATTAATTAGTTTATCTTGGTCTTCACTCCTCCTCAGTTCGTACTCAAATGAATATACGTTTCGTATTTTCTTCTTTTGTGGCTATAAGAATCCTCCTGAAGGTTTTTTAGGGAATTTCATCGACCCTTTTACGGTTATTGATCCGGCACGTTCTTATGTGAAGCGACGAAATTAAAAAATATGTAAACAAAACTTAATTCATGGCGGCAGCCGTGTGTGGCGGTAGCATGTTCCGCCTACCACGCCGAAGAATCTGGGTTCATGCCCCAGCATAGCATATCAATATTTTAGAAATAAGTTTTTTTCAGCGAGAAGAAAGTCTTTCTTAGCGAGGTCGCCACTCGGCGGTCATTTGGCAACCACTCCGAGCGTATTTCTGCCATGAAAAGCTCCTCAGTGAAAACCTCACTGCCTTGCAGATGCCGTTGGATGTCGTCATAAAGCATGCAGGTCCCATTCCGCCAATTTGTAGGAAGAATTATGAGTAACAGCACGCAAATTGAAAGAGAAGCTCGGCCTTAAATCTCATTGGAGGTTATCGCGCCTTACAGTTTTATATTTTTAATTCAGATATATGAAGAATTGTCTTCACTTCACAGAAAAAGAATGCAATAACAAAAAGCCCAAGGTGAGGTTAGGTTAGAGTGGCCACCGGTGCGAGCCCTAGTGCACTTAGGCCCAAAAAGATCCCATTGTGATACAACGTGGATCTCTCCCCTACTCAAACCAACAGCTCGATACAGCAAACGTCAGGTGTTTCTTAGGTTCCAAATTAGCCAGATCACAAAGATCGTGAAAGATGGGAGATCACAGAGATTTCTTCCTCTTGTGCCAAAGCGCGGGACATTCGCACAGAAAATGTTTGACTGTTTCTATCTCCTCTTCGTCTTTGCAGCTCCTTCGGTAATCATTATAGGGAGCACTAAGCCGTTGTGCGTGCCTCCCGATTGCTATGTGGCCGGTTATAAGTCCAACCACCAGAGATATGCCCCCACCAAGAAGAAGGAGACTTTTTGTGCGTCTCGCGTCCGATTCAGGCCACACGAGCTTGGAGTGGTAGCAGGATTCAAGATTGCTCCATCTCACACCCGCATCCCTAAGGAAATTCCCTTTCAAAATGAGCTTACAGGTAGCGAGCGGCATGCTCAATCCCTTCAAGGACGACGAAAACGGAACGGATTCGTCAGCCATTTCATTGCCCGGTATATTCGAGTGTCCAGGCACCCACACCAGACTGAGGGAAGTTTGTTCAGCGATCTCGTTAAGAGATTTGCGGCACTTTTCTACTGTCCTGCACTTACATGTGACCGATCCCAATGCTTTTAGTGCAGCTTGACTGTCAGAGTAAATACAAATTTGGTTATAGCCGTGAGCAGCCTTTCCCAGGCGATCAGCTGCCTCTTTTATAGCAGCCACCTCCGCCTGAAAGGCGCTGCAATGATCGGGCAGGCAAAATGATAGATTCCGCCCTAGTTGAGGTGCAAAGACAACGCTACCCACCTTATAAACCAGTTTTGGAGCCGTCAGTATATATCTGCAGCCTATCGTTCAGATCCGGCGGCTCTTTCAACCAGTAATCCCTATCCGGTATAATAACCTCATACTTCATATTGAAAAACACAGTAGGAGCGCAATAGTCCGACGAAGGCGAATCCAGATACTTAAGTATAGCTGCATGGCCATCCACATTGTCTCTCCATTCGGATAACTCTCGCAGCCGCAGAGCAGAAAAGGCCGCACATTGCTTGGCTATTAAATATATTGGGAACACATTAAAAATAGTGTCCAGCGCCTCCGCAGGGGTGGTGCACAGGGCACCCGCCACGCAGATTATAGCACTTCTTTGCACCTTCTGGAATACCCGTATGTTTGGTTTAGTATCTAAGCTCGTCCACCAGAGTCACAGGGTAATATCCGGTGATAATCCTCATCTTCGCGCAACACCTCCCCTGCAGCTGTACAGTGCCACCGTTGCTTCACATGCTCCTGAGCGTTTACACTCCAGGATAGTTTCCTATCCAAAATTATCCCTAGGTATTTGGCAGCAGGGTGAGTTTAAATAAAAAGGAAAATATTCGTAAATTTTTGCTTTTTTTACTTTTTGCCAAGATAAATAAAATAATAATAAAAAAAAATTAAGAAAACTGAGATAATACGGCATACAAACATATCGTAATGAATTTACTCGCAATTCCACTCATCTTAAATTCTCTGCTAACGTTCGTATCGCTAAATTGTTGAATAAATAACTCCAATATTCAATAATGCAAAATGGTCTTTATTAGACTACTTTCAAAATAACACTTCTATTGCTCGACAGATAGCGTGTCAAAACTGATTCTCGCGCCTCTACCGTTGCTGCTTTTATACTGTGTGATTTCCTCGTTGCATCTTCTAGGCGCTTCCAGAATTTACTGGTATATAATTATAACTACAGATGCACGTATGTAGCTCTTATATGCGCGTGGGTTTGTGAGCGACACTTCCATAATTACAATTGCATACTTTTGGGAGCATCTCAGATAAGATATCTGCATGTGTTTGTGCGTTGCTTCTCCGCTGCGTATACGTACATATGTGTAGACATAATGATTGATTCGTTTATGTAGATAGATAATGATTGATTTATGGCTGTGCATAAAAGTCACTCTTAGCATCGGCTTAGAGATGATAGTACCCCTTAGTGTTGCTAATATTAGTAACAATATGAAATTAATGGTACTATCAGCTTTAGGAAAAATTTGTATGCTAGCCTTAATAAAAAGGTATCTGGAAAGTACCTTTGCCAGGACCAGATTAGCTATCAAATCCGTGTGTTGCCTTATAACAGAGTAACTATGATATTTTTCCTGTGTACTCATACAGATAAGAAGCTGACAAGAAGTCTTTGGTGCGGATGTAAAAAATATGAAAGAGTTACAACTTTGATATACTAGAAAATTTTTCTATCTGTACAAATAATTACATTTCATACTAACTCTTCAACTCTCCACGATTCGTGCTTCACCCCAGAAGTGAAAAACACCAAGTAAGCATTCACTAACCAACATGTTGCATTCACACCTAGCAACTTCTTGATGCATATGAAAAAAGTTTAAAGAAGTGTTGGTTGGAGAAATGGTAGAACTTTGAAGTAGGGGCAGATAAAATGTTATTTATTTTATAAGAGCTAATATTCCTGAAGAACCAAAACTTAAATTATTCTGCATTCTGCACATGTGCTTGAAGGAAACCTTGTGACAAATTTATCTTTTAAATGTAAATTAGAAATAAACCAACAAGCTGGTTTTTAAACCTGTTCATAAAACTTATTTGAGTGATGCCACCTTTGAGCAAAATATAATAAAGGTAACTTAAATGCAAAATCGCCATTGTACGCTGATATTATAAATAGTCTATAGGTCATGTAACTTAACTAGGACATAAAGATGAGCAGACGAGAACTAAATGAGAAAACGTTATTTTGATATAATGGAAGCATAGCATTGCTATTAAATCCAATGTCACTGATCATGTTCTGCCGAACGAGCCTAAAAATATTCTACACATTTAGTATTAAAAATGAAGAGTATATGTGAATGTACCAAAGTGTGTATAAAAGGAATAGCAATGAAAAGGCAAAAGTTAAAGACAAATTTCAAGGCTTGCAGCGGGGCACTCAAGTGCCTGAGTAAAAAGAAGCATCAGCTTTAACACAATACCTTTTCCAGCTTTTTTCGGAAAAGAAAAAATGTTTTCAGAAAAATCAAGTGCATTTCAGATAAGTGCAAAAGAATATCAGTAAAGTGTAAATGTATTTCAGAAAACCACAAATGTATTTCAAATACCTCAATTTTATTTCAAAAAACATCAACTTTATTTCAGCAAAACCTCAAGTATTTTTCGGAAGAAGTCAACAGTATTTCAGATTTTCCAAATCCATCCCAGAAAACCTGTAATATATTTTTAAAACCCCAATTTATTTAAGATGATGTAAAAAGTACTTTAGAACTAGTCAAATGTATTTCAGAAAAACTCAAATGTATTTCAGATAGTCTTAGATGTTTCAAAAATTATATTTTATTTTAAGTGATGACAAAAGCAAAGAATTAAATAAAATTAAAAAAAAACAATTACAATCCGAATCATATCTCACTTTATCTCGAATCATCTAAGAAGTTGTATTTAGTGCTGTATAGCGCGAACAAAATCAGGTGTTACATGTCTTGTTTTTAAACGGTTTTATTTAGCTTCACTTGACATGCGGCCGGCTGCCTGGCCGGCACGAATTTTGTAATTGAAATTTAAGTAACTTCCCGATAAGCTAGAAGCTTGAAAGTTGGAATATAGTTCATAATCCGATGACAGTGGAATTAAAGTGGAAAAAAACTCCGATAGGTGGCACATGGATCGAAATATTTCAACAAATTGTATTTGCGTTCCGATTTGGTGCACATTTGGAACTAATATTACATATAGTCCGGTAGAAGTGACATCGAAATATTTTGTAGTTGGAGGAGGGACAAGCATACGTGGCGCAGAGTCGAGTAAAGTCTTTGGAAGGATTACGTATTGAAGACTTAGGTTGTAACAAATTGTCAGGAAAGAGTCCTTGTAATAATGAGTCACTAAATGAAGTAAATAGAATGAAAAATATAGGCAATTAAATAAAGACTAATGTAATTTAAAAAAAATTCATTTTAAACGGTTTTATTCAAAGCAATACTTACATGGAGTAATAATAACTCTAAAAGCTAGAAAATAATTAGTTAGGTCCTAACTACTAATTATCACACTCCTCATCAATCTAGGGCGTTGATCAGAAAATTAAAAAAAACCGTTGGACGCATCAAATTTCTATTGATAGTCATATATAAGACCAACTGAACCTTAATAAGGTTATGATACGCCTCACATTTTTAGAAATTTCACGCGGCCAACGCGTTTATTTAATTGTCTGATTAACGCCCCAGATTGATGAGGAGTGTGACGACTAGTAGTTAGGACCTACCTAATTATTTTCTAGCTTTTAGAGTTATTATTATTTCATGTAAGTATTGTTTTGAATAAAACCGTTTAAATTAAAAATTTTTTTAATTATTTTATTTCTTTTCCAATAACCTACAAATACTAAAAACGTTTTTAATTACTGATGGTTCATTAATATTAGAAAGTGTCATACATTTCTTTAGGAATGATTTTATAGTTTACCATGAATATAAAATTGTATTGAGCATTAAGGAGCACTTTCCCCGAACAAAAGAGTTGCTGATCTGTTTTAACATACTTCCTATAACTGAACACGACACGGCGGGCGCTTTGACGCATACAGTGACTAAGTAAATCTCTTAAAACGTTGCCACACGTCGCACAGTGGGGCGAAATTGAAAAGTTGGGACTTAGAACTTTAAGTTTACATTTTCGTATTCTGTGATCATTTTCCACAATTTGTTGTTATATAACACTTTTTCGTAAAACCTAATTTAAAAAAGTTTTGACACTTTTATTAACCGGGTTTTATATCGACATACCCTAACGAGCATATGGGTACATCTAGGTATTTTTTCCAATTTTCAGCAATTTTGGCTTCACTAAAATAATTTTTACTTTTCTCAATAAAAATATTGTAACGAATTTACTGAAATTCCGCTTATTCCAAATCTTCTGATAACGTTCGAATCACTAAACTGTTGAATAAATAACTCCAATATTGAATAATGCAAAAATGGTCTTTATTAGACTACTTGAAAATAACACTTATACTTCGCAATTGATAGCTTGCTTAAATCAAACTGATTGTCGTGCCTCAACTGTTGCTGCTTTTTAAACTGTTTGGTTTCCTCGGTGAAATATTTCTATGCGCTTCTATTTCTAGAATTTACTAGTTAGTTATAAGCTATAAATTTCTCAGCTATAACTACAGATGCACGATTTTATAGCTTCTCTCATAGCCCATGCACGTGTAAATGTGAGTGATATTTGCACAAATGATTGCATACTTTTGGGAGTATGTAGATAAAAGTGACTACCTGCTTTATTGTTGTTGTGGCTTGATTTACTTAGCATCAGACTAGTGATGTGAGTATCACTTAGTGTCACTAATATTCGTCACACTGCCCTCCGCCTAAGTCTGATCGTCCCGAACAGACAAATCTCTCGATCGAAGCGCTGCCAGCTTTTCCAAATGAACCACTTACATTTCGTTTGCCGATGGTTTGTATGCGGTACACTACATCGTTGATGCGTTTTACAACTTTGTACGGGCCTTCCTAATTACACTGCAATTTCAGGGACAAACCTTTTTTTTGTTGTGGGTTGTATAACAGCACCAAATCTCCTTCCTAAAACCCTTCCGAATTAATTGCTTTATCGTATCCGGCTTTCATCTTGTCACTAATAATCTTTGCTCGTTGCCTAACAAGATCGTGTAACTCTCTCAGCTCTTCTTCGAAGACACCAGTGGATTTTTTGACATTTCTCTCCGTATCGGCATCTATCCCAAACTTCAAATCAGCTGACAGTCGAAGGCCATTGCCAAAAATTACCCTTGCGGGAGTTTGGCCCGTTGTCTCATGCACTTCCGATCGGTAAGCCATCAAGGATAATGATATGTGTGTATCCCACTCCTTATGGTACTTGTCTACTACTTTCCTTAAATGCTCCTCCAATGTTCTATTGAAACGTTCAACCGTACCATCGGACTGAGGGTACAATGCAGTTGTCCGTGTTTTTCGAATGCCCAACTTCTTACACATTTCTTGGAGCACAGCTGATTCAAAATTCCTGCCTTTTTCAGAATGTAACACCAATCGTTTGTAACCACTTCTGCTACTGTTTCCGCTTCTTGGTTTCGGATTGGGTATATCTCTGCCCATTTACTGAAATAATCCATAATCACCAGTATCTACTTTTTTCCGCGATTGCTAGTAGGAAATGAACCTGCGACATCCATGGCCATCCTTTCAAATGGTGCTCTTGAAATATACTGCTTCATCTGGCCATGACTTCGTGTTTTGGGTCCTTTCGTTCTGTTGCAAACCTCGCAGTTGCCAATCCACTCGGTGACCAACTGACGGCAACCAACCCTATAGAATCTCTGCTTAATTTTCTCGAGCGTCTTCATGATTCCAAGATGACCCCCACTTGGACCATTATGCAGCTCGCTGAGCACGTCAGGAATCCTCTTTTTGGGAAAAAACTATCAGTTTCTTCTTGCATTGACCATCCTCACTCTCCCATACTCGATGTAAGCAACCGGATATCAATTCTAAACTGTTCCACTGTGCCCAATATGACTTCGCAATGGGACTCCCTGCTGACATCTCCTCTCTGTTTGGCCGTTCGTTTCGTTCCAGCCCTTGCATAACATGTGACAGACCTGTATCTTCTAGCTGAAACTTTCTTAGTTGTTCCTTGTCCCATTCATCCGTACACGTTATATTCATTAGCCGGACATCTATAATGTCTTCTTTAGCCTCGGCCTTTGAACAGTGTTTGCATTCCAAACTACATGGTCTTCGTGACATTACATCGGCATTTCCATGGGTACTACCTGTTCGATGTTCAATGGAAAAGTCATAGCTTTTTAGTCGCTCGATCCACCGTGCCAATTGTCCTTCTGGATTACGGAAATGCAGAAGCCATTTCAACGCTGCGTGATCTGTCCTGACGCGGAATCGCTGGCCGTAGAGGTATTTGTGAAAATGTTTAATGCACTCTACCAATGCCAACAGCTCTCTCGTTGTAACGCAATAGTTCCCCTCTGGTTTTCCAATCGAACGGTTGTAATATGGAACTACCTTCTCCTGTCTATCGACCAGTTGTGATAAAACGCCTCCTATAGGATATACACTCGCATCGGTATCTAGAATAAATGTTGCTCCTGGAATCGGATATGCCAACAATTGGGCAGTGGACAAACGCTCTTTCAATGTTTGGAAAGTCACTTCTTGCTCCTTCTTCCATTCAAAAGCTTTAGTTTTCCTTGTAAGCTCGTGGAGGCTATGGGCTACGCTGGCAAAATTTGGTACAAATCGGCGGTTATATGTGCACAGCCCAAGGAAACTTCTCAATTCATGTAGGTTCTGTGGTCTTGGCCAATCCTTTACATCCTCTATCTTTTCGTTCGCAGTGCAGATACCCTCTGTCGTTACCTTGTGACCCAAATAATTTACTTCCTTTTAAAACAGCGCACACTTTTTGGGACTTAGTTTCAGACCAGCATCAGCTATTCTTTGAAAACCTCCTCCAAGTTCATCAGATGTTCTTCGAAGTTCTTCCCAATACGCTGATGTCGTCTAGGTACACTAAGCATGATTTCCAATGTAGTCCTTTCAGTACCTGCTCCATGAGTCTTTCAAAAGTAGCTGGTGCATTACATAGTCCAAAAGGCATCACTGTAAATTGCCAAAGACCATCACCGACAATGAAGGCTGTTTTCTCATTGTCCTCCTCCTTCACTTCCACTTGACATTCGCCGGTTTTCAAGTCCAGTGTGGAAAACCATCTCATACCAGAGAGCAAGTCCAGAGGAGCGAGTCCAGAGTGTCGTCAATTCTCCACCCTTCTTCTTTACAAGTACTACCGGTGAGCTCCATGGACTAGCTGATGGTTCGATGACGGCGCTGTCGCTCATTTCTTGTATGATTTGACTCACAACTTCCCGCTTCGCCAGTGGAACACTACGTGGAACTTGACGGATAGGCCTCGCATCTCCAGTGTCTATTTGATGTTTCACAACGTTGGTGCGGCCTGGCTTGGAGCCATCTTGGTCAAATATGTTTGCGTAATTTAGGAGCAGTTGTTTTGCCTTACTCTGATAGTCTTCCTCTAGTCCCTCCGTGCATTCCATGATGTCATCTGAAAGATCAATATTGCTAGTTGAAACCTCTTCCGGGAGCTGTTGACAATTGATTATTACTTCAGCCTCTGGGCATCTTCCCAAAATACCTCCTCTGGTCAGTTTGAGTGGTGACTTGAGCTCATTGAGTACTCTTACCGGGATACGTCCAACTTGTTTTGTTATAGCCAGGGTTGTTCCTACAAGTACGTTCGGTGTTGATTTGTTTGCTGCTCGACAACCCACAATTTGTTTGTCCCACAATCTCCATCCACCTTTGCCCAGATGACTGCTTCTGATTTTGGTGGTATTTGCTGACTCGTTTCCACCAGCACTCGTTTACTGTTGTAGTCTCTCTCGTAGCCGAAATTAAGTGGTACATCCATGTTCTTATATCGCATCGTTTTTTTTTGCATATCGATCTTGATGCCTTCGTCGTTTAAGAAGTCCACTCCAATTATGATTTCATCAACAATCTCTGCCACTATAAAATTGTGTACTACCGTGACGTTTCCAATTGCGACTTCAAATGATACTTCTCCTAGCACCGTGGTGTCTTCTCCAGTGGCTGTACGAAATCTTGCTCCATGCAGTGGTCTAATCTTCTTGTTAACTAAATCCGTTCGAATGATGGAATGAGATGCACCCGTATCTACAGTCAGTAAACGTTCCTTTCCCTCCACATGTACTCCGACAGTAATATTGTTTGACCTTCTTCCAATTTGTGAGATAGAGATTATGGGGCATTCAATTGAGGGAGCCATCTGTTGCCCCCTGCGGCTGACTCGCTTTAGTTTAACGATTGAGTAGATTTGGAGATTTACTCATCTCCTTGAGCTCTGCGTTAACGACCACCCACATTGTTGGAACTATTAGAACCGGTGCTGCAATGACGTGCAAAGTAACCTGGGTTGCCGCACTTGAAACATTTCATAACTCCAGCATTTTTCTGTTGTGACCCCTTCAGTGCTTCCAAAATTGTGTCTACCCAGTCTGGCCTTTCCACTTCCACGCGATGAGCTTTGTACGCTGGCATACTCAAAAGTGAGGCTGTTTCCTGAGTCAGTGCATGCGATAACGTTTCAGCAAATGTTAGTTTTGGATTCGCATATGTAGCTTGTTTCGTTCCCACATCTCGTATGCCATTTATGAAGCTCTGGATTTTTTGGTAGCGATTTTGCAGCTCAATTTGATATATCTGTTTCCTATGCTCGCTTCCGTAACGTCTCTCGACAGCGGCCATCAATGCTTCATAACTGTTCCTTTCGTACTCTGTAATAGTATGTAAAATTTCAGCTGGAGGCCCTTTCAACGCCACGAACAGTGCAGCTCCTTTATCTTTAGCATTCCAGTTGCTCACTGCTGATGTCTTCTCAAATTGAAGCTTAAAGTTCTGGAAAGGAACATATCCGTCAAAAGATGGAGATTTTACCTTCGGATTGCCTGCTGAAACAGCCGGGCGATTTAGTTGTAATTGCTCGATACGACCTTTTAAATCATCGACTCCTGCCTGAAATTGTGCGATTTTTGCATTCCGCGATTCAAGTTTTTATGATACCCTTGCTTCCTGTGCCTCCAGCTGCGAGGATATGCGAGTTTCTTGTGCTTTCAACTGCTCAGCCATATATTTCCTCTGTTCTTCTAACTGTGTTTCCATCTTGGTTGTTATACGAGTCTCTTGCGGGTTCCAGTTTTGATGCCATTTTGACGTCATATATGTCTTCTGTTCCTCCAGTTGAGATGACACTGTCGATGTTTGTGCAGATATTGCAGCCAATATCATGTTCAAGTCTGTGCTGGTAACTGCCTGCGATTTTTGTTTTTCTCTTCAATTTTTGTTGTTGCCTCGTCCCCATCAGGATAAAAGACATGCTAGTCCACATCAATTCCTTCTGCTTCCATTGCCTCTCGTAGCCGTAGAAAGATATCATCGTCCACGTTAATTCCTTCCGACTACATAGCATCTCGCAGTCGTGCCTGAAGTTCGAGTTTATTGGCGGCTCTCCAACTCCTTCTTCAGTTGTTGGATCCTCAATTCACTCTACTTTGCAATGTCCAAGTTGTATTCGCACTCTTCGGAATTTATTCAATAATTCCTCTTCTGACACCAATTGTAACGAATTTACTGAAATTCCGCTTATTCTAAATCTTCTGCTAACCTTCGAATCACTAAACTGTTGAATAAATAACTCCAATATTGAATAATGCAAAAATGGTCTTTATTAGACTACTTGAAAATAACACTTATACTTCGCAACTGATAGGTTGCTTAAATCAAACTGATTATCGTGCCTCAACTGTTGCTGCTTTTTATACTGTTTGGTTTCCTCGTTGACATATTTCTAGGCGCTTCTATTTCTAGAATTTACTAGTTAGTTATCAGCTATAAATTTCTCAGCTAATACAGATGCACGATTTTATAGCTTCTCTCATAGCCCATGCGCGTGTATATGTCAGTGATACTTGCACAAATGATTGCATACTTTTGGGAGTATCTCAGATATATGCATGTGTTTGTGCGTTACTCTCCGCTGCGTGTACGTACATATGTGTAGACATAATTTATTCGTTTATGTAGATACAAGTAACTGCCTGCTTTATTGTTATTGTTTTTTCATTTACTTGGCATCAGACTAGTAATTTGAGTATCACTTAGTGTCACTAATATTCGTCACAATATGTATCAAGGTCTAACTATATGAATGGTGTTACATGCCTTCAAGTGTCCATACAATTTTAGTACACGGAGCTTCAATAATAGAGCATTTTGGTTCCATTCCTATTTGAAAGTTGTCCGAAGAAGCCGCTGAATCTAGAAATAAAGATTTTAGATCATATCGTCGAGACCATGCAAGAAAAATTAGCCGTAAAGCCACAAATGAGGACATTTTAAATAATTTTTTTGTTACATCTGACCCATTTATTTCTTCGAGGAGATCGAAATTACCTAGTAAGCATGAGGAAATATCCAAAGAAGTCAAATCTCTACTACTCCTACCGCAAAACCTCGACCATGATACAGAAAACTAAATATTTTAGTTTCTCAACTTTAATTGGGTAAGAATATACGTACTACATATTGTAACGAATTTACTGCAAATCCTCTTATTTGCAACCTTCTGCTAAGTTCGAATCACTAAACTGTTGAATAAATAACTCAAATATTAAATAATGGAAAAATGGCTTTTATTAAATTACTTCACAATAACACTTATACTTTGCAACTAGCTTGCTTAATAACCAAACTGACTGATAGCTTAAATGAAACTGACTTCTCGCCTCCACTGTTGTCGCCCTTTTATACTGTCCGACCTCCTCATTGCATATTTCTAGGCTTTTCTAATTCCAGAACTTACTAGTTAATTATAAATTTCTCAGCTACAACTACAGATGTATAATTTTTACAGCTTCTCTCATACCCGTTCGATTGTATGTGTGAGCGACATTTCCACAATTATAATTGCATACCTTTAGGAGCATCTCAGAAAAGATATCTGCGTGTGTTTGTGCATCTCTTCTCCGCTGCGTGTACGTACATAGGTGTAGACAAAATGATTAAATTATTGATGTGCATTCCCGTCACTGCTTAGCATCGGCATAGAGATGGCGGTTAGTGTTGCTAACATTCGTAACAATATGAAAAGCAACATTTATTTAAAATAATAAAAATTGTTTTTTTTTAGTTTTTTTTTGTTATATACCTATATGTGTATTTGGAGATTTCATGGACTATTGACCGATCGAATAATTTTTTGCTTTTAGTTACTCTTTAGGTACTAATGAACAAGCTAGAATAGTGAGCATCATATAAAAAAAATTTACGAACAAGCTGGAATAGCTAAATTTTTGATTTGAACATTTTTTGAATTGTTAAATGTAAATTCAATATAAAACAAGTAAGGAAGGTTAAGTTCGGGTGTAACCGAACATTACATACTCAGTTGAGAGCTATGGTGACAACATAAGGGAAAATAACCATGTATGAAAATGAACCGAGGGAAACCCTGGAATGTGTATCAAATGAAAGGCATTAAAGAGTATTTTATGAGGGAGTGGGCCATAGTTCTATAGGTGGACGCCATTTAGGGATATAGCCATAAAGGTGGATCAGGGTTGACTCTAGAATGCGTCTGTACGATATGGGTATCAAATGAAAGGTGTTAATGAGTATTTTAAAAGGGAGTAATCCTTAGTTCCATAGGTGGACGCCGTTTCGAGATATCGCCACAAAGGTGGACCAGGGGTGACCCTAGAATTTGTTTGTACAATATGGGTATCAAAAGAAAGGTGTTAATGAGTATTTTAAAAGGGAGTAATCCTTAGTTCCATAGGTGGACGCCGTTTCGAGATATCGCCATAAAGGTGGACCAGGAGTGACCCTAGAATTTGTTTGTACAATATGGGCATCAAACGAAAGGTGTTAATGAGTATTTTAAAAGGGAGTGGGCCTTAGTTCTATAGGTGGATGCCGTTTCGAAATATCGCCATAAAGGTGGACGAGGGGTGACTCTAGAATGTGTTTGTACGATATGGGTATCAAACGAAAGGTGTTAATGAGTATTTTAAAAGGGAGTAATCCTTAGTTCCATAGGTGGACGCCGTTTCGAGATATCGCCATAAAGGTGGACCAGGGGTGACTCTAGAATGTGTTTGTACGATATGGGTATCAAACGAAAGGTGTTAATGAGTATTTTAAAAGGGAGTAATCCTTAGTTCCATAGGTGCACGCCGTTTCGAGATAACGCCATAAAGGTGGACCAGGGGTGACCCTAGAATTTGTTTGTACAATATGGGTATCAAAAGAAAGGCGTTAACGAGTATTTTAAAAGGGAGTAATCCTTAGTTCCATAGGTGGACGCCGTTTCGAGATATCCCATAAAGGTGGAGCAGGGGTGACCCTAGAATTTGTTTCTACAATACGGGTATCAAAAGAAAGGTGTTAATGATTATTTTAAAAGGGAGTAATCCTTAGTTCCATAGGTGGACGCCGTTTCGAGATATCGCCATAAAGGTGGGCCAGGGTGACTCTAGAATGTGTTTGTACGATATGGGTATCAAACGAAAGGTGTTAATGAGTATTTTAAAAGGGAGTAATCCTTAGTTCCATAGGTGGACGCCGTTTCGAGATATCGCCATAAAGGTGGACCAGGGGTGAACCTAGAATTTGTTTGTACAATATGGGTATCAAAAGAAAGGTGTTAATGAGTGTTTTAAAAGGGAGTAATCCTTAGTTCCATAGGTGGACGCCGTTTCGGGATATCGCCATAAAGGTGGACCAGGAGTGACTCTAGAATTTGTTTGTACAATATGGGCATCAAACGAAAGGTGATAATGAGTATTTTAATAGGGAGTGGGCCTTAGTTCTATAGGTGGACGCCATTTCGAAATATCGCCATAAAGGGTGGACCAGGGGTGACTCTAGAATTTGTTTGTACAATATGGGTATCAAAAGAAAGGAGTTAATGAGTATTTTAAAAGGGAGTAATCCTTAGTTCCATAGGTGGACGCCGTTTCGAGATATCGCCATAAAGGTGGAGCAGGGGTGCCCCTAGAATTAGTTTCTGCAATATGGGTATCAAAAGAAAGGTGTTAATGAGTATTTTAAAATGGAGTAATCCTCAGTTCCATAGGTGGACGCCGTTTCGAGATATCGCCATAAAGGTGGGCCAGGGGTGACTCTAGAATTCGTTTGTGCAATATGGGTATCAAACGAAAGGAGTTAATGAGTATTTTAAAAGGGAGTGGGCCTTAGTTCTATAGGTGGACGCCTTTTCGAGGTATCGCAATAAAGGTGGACCAGGGGTGACTCTAGACTTTGTTTGTACGATATGGGTATCAAATGAAAGGTGTTAATGAGTATTTTTAAAAGGGAGTGGGCCTTCGTTCTATAGGTGCTCGCCTTTTCGAGATATCGCCATAAAGGTGGACCAGGAGTGACTTTAGAATATGTTTGTACGATATGGGTATTAATGAAAGGTGTTAATGAGTATTTTAAAAGGGCGTTGGGGCTTAGTTCTATAGGTGGACGCCTTTTCGAGATATCGCCATAAAGGTGGACCAGGGGTGAATCTAGAATGAGTTTGTACGATATGGGTATAAAATTAAAGGTATTAATGAGAGTTTTAAAAGGGAGTGGTGTGAAGGCGTTTTCCAGATATCGACCAAAATGTGGACCAGGGTGACCCAGAACATCATCTGTCGGATACCGCTAATTTATTTATATATGTAATACCTGCCAAGATTTTAAGGGTTTTTATTTCGCCCTGCAGAACTTTTTCATTTTCTTCTACTTAATATGGTAGGTGTCACAACCATTTTATAAAGTTTTTTCTAAATTTATATTTCGCTTCAATAAAACAATCCAATTACCTTACCATGTTTCATCCCTTTTTCGTATTTGGTATAGAATTATGGGCATTTTTTCATTTTTCGTAATTTTCGATATCGAAAAAGTGGGCGTGGTCATAGTCGGATTTCGTTCATTTTTCACACCAAGATAAAGTGAGTTCAAGTAAGCGCGTGAACTAAGTTCATTAAAGATATGTCGATTTTTGCTCAAGTTATCGTGTTAACGGCCATGCGGAAGGACAGACGGACGACTGTGTATAAAAACTGGGCGTGGCATCAACCGATTTCGGCCATTTTCACAGAAAACAGCTAACGTCATAAAATCTATGCCCCTACCAAATTTCAAAAGGATTGGTTAATTTTTGTTCGACTTATGGCGTTAAAAGTATCCTAGACAAATTAAATGAAAAAGGGCGGAGCCACGCCCATTTTGAAATTTTCTTTTATTTTTGTATTTTGTTGCACCATATCATTACTGGAGTTGAATGTTGACATAATTTACTTATATACTGTAAAGATATTAAATTTTTTGTTAAAATTTTACTTTAAAAAAATTTTTTTTTAAAAGTGGGCGTGGTCCTTCTCTGATTTTGCTAATTTTTATGAAGCATATATATAGTAATAGGAGTAACGTTCCTGCCAAATTTCATCATGATATCTTCAACGACTGCCAAATTACAGCTTGCAAAACTTTTAAATTACCTTCTTTTAAAAGTGGGCGGTGCCACGCCCATTGTCCAAAATTTTACTAATTTTCTATTCTGCGTCATAAGTTCAACTCATCTACCAAGTTTCGTCGCTTTAGCTGTCTTTTGTAATGAATTATCGCACTTTTTCGGTTTTTCGGTTTTTCGAAATTTTCGATATCGAAAAAGTGGGCGTGGTTATAGTCCGATATCGTTCATTTTAAATAGCGATCTGAGATGAGTGCTCAGGAACCTACATACCAAATTTCATCAAGATACCTCAAAATTTACTCAAGTTATCGTGTTAACGGACGGACGGATGGACGGACGGACGGACGGACATGGCTCAATCAAATTTTTTTTCGATCCTGATTATTTTGATATATGGAAGTCTATATCTATCTCGATTCTTTTATATATGTACAACCAACCGTTATCCAATCAAACTTAATATACTCTGTGAGCTCTGCTCAACTGAGTATAAAAATTAAATGTGTAATATGAATTTTCAAATATTTTTGTTTTTAAATATTACTCAAATTAAAAACAAAAAAAAACACGCGAACTTTTTCGAACGATGAAACCGAGTACATCGCATAGTATATAACCCTAACTTTATAAATAAAGTAATTAAGTTTTGAGGAAATGTGAGGAAAATTAGTTAACGGTAAATATGTGATTTTTCCCATACAATAAATTTTTTTAGTTGCTATAAACTTTTTTGCTTAAGACTTTATGAAAAAATACTCATATATAAGAACGTCATCTAATGAGACTTAAAATCGATCGCCATCAAAATTTTTGTGTTATTAACTAATATTTTTTTCATTTCCCTAAGTCCACTGAAAGCCAACTCCAAAGCACTGTGCGTCGTCCCATTCGTTAAAAATTCTTAAACCCTTAAAGAGGTTTTCTCCTTTTTGAATTAACTACGGTGCATTTCCATTGAAAGCACACTTGATGTGTGAGTGTGTGAGTCAATAGTTCCAGACGACTGGAATCATCTTAAATTTTAATAAAAATGATTCAATTCTTCACAGCAGGACTCATAGTCAAACATTAATTATACCTTTCATTAACATCAAATGGTATATTAAGTTTGTCACGAATCTCAAAATTGTTCAATAAGTATACCGAAATGATCAGGATGAAGAGCTGGGTTGATTTAGTCATGCCCGTCTGTCCGGCTGTCCGTTTGTATGCAAACTAGTCCCTCAATTTTTGAGACATCTTGATAAAATTTGGTGATCGGGTATAACTAGGTGTCCGATTAGACATTTGTCGGAACCGGACGGATCGGACAACTATAGCATATATCCTCCATACAACCGATTTTTCAGAAAAGAGGATTTTTGTAATATCTTACTCAATTTAACAGATTGAAGCTTCAAACTTCACCATATGCATTCGTATATTGCAGATATTGTTTTCTGAAGAAGTCGCAGATATCGGTAGTATATATAGCATATATCTCTTACAATCGATTGTTCAGATAAGAAGCTTTTCGTAATTACTGCCTCATTTTAATAGCTAGCGGATTCAAATTTCACCGTATAGGACAGCTATTGTTGCCTGAAAAAATTGCATAGATCGGTGGTATATATAGTATATATCTCGTACAATCGATTCCTCAGATAAGAAACTTTTCGTGATTTCTGCGCCATTTTAACAGCCAATACTTCCAACTTTCACAATATGCTTTCGTATATAGCATATATTGTTGTCCGAAAAAATTGAAGAGATCGGTCGTATATATGGCGTATG
>JARSSU010048918.1:0-24644 GCA_029619165.1 Eurosta solidaginis
TAAATAAATATGTGCGTATAAAACCTGTCATCATGATTGTACGCCTTGTCCTTGGGGACTTCCTCTGTTTCCCAAAATGATCGTAGCTCTCTGTCCAATTGCACTTCGCTGACAAAGGACACATATTTCTCGCTGGTGAGATTGTTTCGGTTTGGCCGGTCAATATCCAGCCGAACACCGTCTCTTGGGCTAGCAGTGTTCCTAACACGTCTTTCTTTATTCCCCCAACATCACCTGCGCATAAATGTCACCTCCTAATATCAGGTCGACTTGCTCATTGACAAAAAAACGTTTGTCAGCTAATACTAAGTTCGGGAAGGCCTGCATGGCCATGGCATCCACCTTGCATGTTGGTAGGTTGCCAGTTAGTTGCGGGCAGCACAAGCGCGGTAGTGGCGGTATTTATTGTCGGATCAAGTGGAGATCGCAGTTGTATATGACACGCCTCCTTTACTTGTGCTGAAACTAGATGGTGATGCCTGACACGTGCGCAGACATCCGCTGAGATGGCAAGTTTATGCGACGTTTAAGTCTCTCAGTTATGAAAGTACATTCTGACCCCGAATCTATAAGCGACCGCGCGGAGAAGTTGGTGTTGCTGTAGAATATATTGATGCGGGCCGTTACTAGTAAAACCTTTTACTTGTGTTTGTAAAGCAGGCTTGAAGTGGTTAGTTCCATTGCTTTGGTTATTTCCATGTGCTTTGGTTATTGGATATAGGTCGTCTCTGTTGCGCTTGGGCTGATGGGCCAGGGTGGTATTATTGTTGTTTGCTTTTGGTTGCTGTTCGTTGCCTGAATATGTAGGAGCGTATTGTGTCTTTGCTGGCAGGTGGCGCAATTGTAGGAGCTTGAACACCTAGACACAGTATGTCCTGAGGATAGGCAGTTAATACACCCTTTTTGTTTTTTAATGAAGGTGATTCTATCGGAAACCGCCAATGTGCGGAACCGTTGGCAATGTTGTAGTTTGTGCTCAGTGGATTTACACATCTTAAACGCACCTTTGGTTACACTCGTCTGAATAGCACCTAGCTTTCTGTGAGAGTTTTCAGTAGATTGTCTACCATTATGGGTTTTCGGGTTCTTCGTTTCTAAGCTATCCTCAGTTATGCCAGAGACTGTCTCAAGTGTCTGGAAGCGGTTCTGTAAGAATTTATCCATGTCTCCACTTTATTTCGTTTTATTTTCAAACGTTTGCTCCCATAAGGCTAGTGTGCTTTTTGGTAATTTCGTTGAACACAAATAAGTTATATTCGCATCCCAATTTGACACATCGATTTGATGTATCCTTAAGGATGCGATACAGTTGTTGATGTCTCGCTGCAAGTTTTTAATTGAAGTGCCGCATTCCTTTTCGACCGCCTCTAAGACGAACAATGTTTTCAACTGAGTATGCGTTTGTTTTCGTATCTGTCTACCAGATTTTGCCACGCTATACCAAACCCTTCGTTTTTGAGTGGGGACTTTTGCACTATCTCTTTAGCCTCACCCTGGGCTTTTTGTATCAAGTGGTACAATCTTTCTACCGGGGTGAGTCGCTTATTTGTAAATATATATGGGTATCAAAGAGGTATCTGTAGTAGGCCAGGATAAGTAATCTCCCTTGAACACATCAGTGTGACACGGGGGTAGGCGGATATTTGTATCCCTTTCGTGCTGTTCTTCGGGCTTAGGGGTCGGGTTTGTTGAATGTAGCATGTCGCATTGCTATGTTTGACATGCAACGCAAATAGACTGCGTAAGCACTTTTGTGCTTTATCTTAACAGCTGATATATTTTTTCCTTCTAGAGTGTCCCCGGCTAATATTTCATCATGGGTTGTTTTTGCTTTTTTCCACTTTGCCTTTAACTCATCTTGCTGGATAGCCAGAGTATATTTGGTATGCTCGGTTTCGGATGTGTTGTTGAAGTCAGCTTCAAACTCTATGACTTCATCAGCCATCCTGATGTAATTTTCCATAGCTTTTCGACATGACAGAAGTACAGCGCTTAAGGGTAAAATGGATCTAACTTGTTAATAGCAGTAGCTCACGAAGGTACGTTCAGCTTAAGATATGACGATGTTGCTAGTGGTATATCCCCAATATAATGGACTGCCACCAAGGGTAAACACGCAAATTTTTCTCTGTGTATATTTTTATTTAATTCTTTCAGCTAATTGTGCTTTTATTCGAACACTCTTCTCACCCAACTCATTGCAGTGTTAGTGTTGTGTATATAAGAAAATAAGGTTAAGTGACTTTGGTTTAGTGATAGTAACGTTGATTTATGTCAGAACCTAAAGAATTTGTTCAATGGATTACATTAAGTGTTCAAACGGTTCTAAAATATTGCAGTGACTTGCGATAAATTGCGTTAAGGTGTTGTTGCAAAGAAGTTGCACACTACAGTGAAAAAGTGGGGTTATGTTAAATTTGTGCATCTGGCCGCGATATCCCTCGAATATATGCGTTACAGCAAACAAACTACTAAATCAAAAGACTTTATGTAAATCTGTGCAACTTAATTGCCACGCATACGTATAATTACTTGGTTTTTATTAATAAAAGCGCGCTGTAGGTACGCCGGGAAGTTAAATTATGTGTAATTTCCCTAGGTGTGCAAAAAACAAAAAAATTGAACTCAAACACGTACCTTTGTGCCTTTGTTTGACCACTCATGTTTGTTTGCTGGTGTAGTGCTTGTCGCTTTTGAAACGCTCTGAGGTGATAAGATATTGATGGTTGCTTTTGCTGTTAACGGCTTGCTTTTGAAACGCTTTGTGTGGTTATAGCTTTGATTTGCTGTGCATATGCTTTGATATGCTGTGGTTATCCAGTTGATCGCTGGTAATTCAGTCGTTTCTATAATAATTCCGGCGTAGTAGGACCATGAAAAAACTCTTGGGGCTTCGATAGCTCTCTAGTAAGTTCACAAGGGGTTTTTTGCGCTCATTGAAAAAGAGAGAAAAAAAGGAAAAGAACACACAGCAAATTAAATTCTTGAATTTAACAATTTAATAATTTGACTTCAAAGCTAATTCACAATGTGTATTTCACTTACCGTATTTAGGCTAAGTTATACAAAAGAAATGAAAATCTTACCTATAACAGGGCTGATGGCTGCAGTTGTCACGGAGGTTTCCAAAAAAGAAGTGAAAGAGTTTCGTTCTCATAAAACGCGTTCTCACCTCAATTCCGCTGAAAGCGGTTTTGAGGGGTGATTGAACGAAAGTAAGTTAAATTGGAAAGTCGCGCACCAACACATACACATACGCCTGCACGGACATATGTAGCCGTTGGTGTTAGTTCGCGAAAGTAGAGATAGAAGCAAACACAGATAGTGCACATTAGGCTGGGTCACCATTGGCCGTGCTCATCCTTAGGTTTAGCTTGATGGCCTAACCATGCCGGCCCCCGTTGCTAGAAGCAACATCGGTAGATTCCTGCGACCATCTTCCCTGATCAACTTAATACTAACTAAAATATAAATGAACACAATTCATGAATGTTCCCAATAAGGGCATCAGCATGGCGGTTTCCTGCTTGACACGGTAATTGAGGTTTCGGTTCCATCGGTAAATCGTGGAGCTGTAGTAAAGAAAGAATAGACGTTAGGGAAATAGTACGTGGTTGAGTTCAATTTTTGCACCTCTTATCACACGGATGGCACATGAAGCTAGTTCGAGGGTGGTGAAGAAGATTTAGGAGCGGCATGCCCCCGAAAAGAGCCAGCCAAATATGCTGCTCTGCGCTAAAAAAGGGCCAAACGTAGATGGCAATGTGCCCGGCAGTATCAGCTCCGGATATATATCGGCTCCCAACACGATTCGAACCGGACTTGACACAAAAAATGGATCGGCGAGCTGCATATGGGTGTACGGTGTCGCGACCGAGGGGTCGACATTCGCGCTTGAAATCACACGGGCGTAGTTGGGAACGAACGTAGCGTGGATAGTGAGCCTACGGTTCTGCCCATGTCTACCCCTTATTCGCAAGAGGCAGCCTCGTTGTGATCCGTAGTTTTCCTCGTCGAGGTGTAACTCTGGAGCCAGGTCGCGTGAAATTATCGAAGTTGGCGCGCACGCGTCGATGAGTGCGCGTATAAGGTGCAACCGCCCTCGCGCCTCGATTTGATCACGGCAGTTGGCGATATTGATGTAAAGGGCTGAAGTGCTACGATCTCCCGCGTGAATTGCTCCGTTCTGAAGGCAGCTGGCATCGTCGAGTGTGTCGTTCCAGCCGGCCCTGAGGACCTATTCTCTCCAACTTGTATCCTTGACGGGGCGAAAGTCCGGGATTCCGCTCCTCGTTTATGTTGACGCCGGTTCGGGCTGCGGAAAGTCCATAATTCCGCTATTCCCTTGTGACGATCTGAGCTCCGCTTCCTCGCCCTTTGATGACGTTGGTGTGTAGTTGATGGATGGAAAGTCCGTGATTCTGCGCCATCTTTGCAGCGTTCGTGTGCGAGTGGTGGCCAGAACTTCCTTGGTTCCACCTTCCTACTGGTGGCCGGGCGAAAAGGCCGTGATTCCGCTCCGGCTTCGTTCAACTCTCCTTCTTCTAGCTCGCGTGGCCCGCTGTCAGTTCCTATTTCCGATGCTTGAAGAGACAGGATGTGTTCGTCTTCGCTATCCATCTGAACGCTCCATGGCCTGGTATCAATTTCCTGGGGCTCCGGATTGTCGAAGCTCTGGTGCATCGTGGTATAATGGTCCCCTTGACTCGTGACGAAGTCCCTTGCTCGCGCAGTCGGCGGTGCGTTGTGCTACTGATAGGCAGTTGCCGCAGTACCGTCCCAATGCGGCTTCTCTTTGCCTTTCCTCGGGCGACTTGGCTCAGTAGACAGGGCATAGCCGGATCGGATGTCGCTTGTCGCACAGGTGGCGTGGTTTCGGGTACCGCTGGGCCATGCGTTCCGCCCTCCTGCGTAAAGTCGTTTAGAATTTGAGGGGATTTCATCATGCTTGAGGGGAGTTATTCGAGAAGATATTCCTAGATAAAAGGGTGCAGGGATTGTAAATCGCCCTTTGACTTGATTTACCCTTTTTCTTTGAGTGTTCTGTACTCCTCCGAATAATGGTTTCGTTGAGCATTGACGATCAGTCGACACATCGTTTGCTTTGATCCCAATGGGCGAAATCGTCAGTGATATTTCATTCAAGGAGGCTTTGAGATGAGTCCTTTTGTAGAACCGTAGAACGTAGGACACAACTCTTAAAGCCCGGGAAAGCTCGGAAAACCTGTCTACAATATCTTCGTCTTTACGGTTAACCGAGGTTGTGTGCACTTGTAAATCTTTTTCCTTCCATGGTTGTGGTGTAGTTTATTTCCTGGTTTGGCCATTCTTTGCCTACTTGCTGCAGCCAAGATGGGCTTTCCCATCACAAGGAATTGCTTACTAGCTCTTGCGCTAATAGTCCTCTACGACTGCGTTTGACGCTGAGTCCACGTGACGCTAGTCCGTGTTCCAAACTTGGTCTATTATCTTTGTTATAAGATGGGGCCACGAAGGTTGACCATGAACACGTAGGTTTTCGTAACCAAGCTAACACAATAGTTGAGTCAGTCCATAATAAGGTTTTATGTTTGCCTAAATTAAGGCTCTTGTTGATATATTCTAAGGGTTTTCTGCAAGGAGAACTGGTCCACAAAGCTCTAGTCTTGGTAACGAGATAGTTTTTACGGGCGCGACTCTTGATTTGGCTAATAGCAGGCTTACAAATATTTGTTCATTAATATTGACGCGCAGTAAACGGTGGCTGCGTATGCTTTTTCTGACGCGTCACAGAATGCGTGGATCTCCACTGTGGCTGTTGGTGATAAGTGTACCCAGCGTGGGATCTGAATATTTTCTATGTGCTTATAACTTTCGATGAAACTTTCGCCACCGATCCAGCGAGACTGGCGACACGGTTTCATCCCAACCTGTGCCCTCTAACCAGATGCCTTGCATCAACATTTTGGTGTAACCACGAATGGTGCCAGCCACCCTAAGGGGTCAAATAATTTTGCTATGGCCGACAGAATTTTCCGTTTTGTAAAGCTAGACTGTTCCTCTATGGATTTCGTTTTGAAGTTAAAGATATCTGAGTGGGCGTTCCACCTATTGCCAAGTGCTTTAACCATACTGGTGTCCTCGAAGTCTAGGAAATCTTCGTTTAGGAGGTGAGCCTTTGGTAGGCCTTTAAGTATTTTGTTCGAGTTGGCGGTCCATTTCCTCAGCGAGAATCCTGCTGTCCCCAGGGCTGTAGTTATTTGATCCCTTGCTTTAATGGTGTCGGCAATAGTGTGGCCTCCTGCCAGCACGTCGTCAACGTACATTGCATTTCGTAGTATATCTGATGCTATAGGGTGGCTGTGCTCCACGTCGTCCGCTAACTGGAGCAGTGTTCGTATTGCAAGGTACGGGGCACAGTTAACTCCGAAGGTGACCGTTTTCAACTCATATAGTTGTATGGGTTGCGTACTTTCTGTTCGGAATACAATACGTTGATACTTAGTGTGATCAGCATGCAACAGAATTTGTCTGTACATTTTTTCTATGTCGCTGTTAAAGACATATTTGAAGAAACGCCACCTTAATATGAGAGTGGTTAAATCATTCTGTAGAACTGGCCCCGGATGGAGGATGTCGTTGAGGCTGACTCCGTTTGCAGTTGATGATGACGCATTGAACACCACTCTTACTTTGGTTGTTGTGCTTTCTTCCTTTTTGACGGCATGATGTGGTAAAAAATAAGTATCCCAGTCTTCAGCGGGGATGTTTGTTGGTACCCGGGACATGTGCCCCAAGGTTTCATACTCTGCTAAGACCCCTGTTGTATTCTGACTGTAATGATGGGTTTTTAGCTAAACGCGTTTCCATTCGGAAAAATTGTGAACACGCAATTTTTAATGAGGGACTTAATTGTTTATATTTTGGAAATTCCTGTCTAAAAGGCAAGGGATACAATATATTTACCCTCATCATTTCTAATCGTTGTGTTCTTATACAATTCTTCACAAAACCTGTCATCATGATTGTACGCCTTGTCCTTGGGGACTTCCTCCGTTTCCCAAAATGATCGTAGCTCTCTGTCCAATTGCACTTCACTGACAAAGGGCACATATTTCTCGCTGGGTGAGATTGCTTCGGTTTGGCCGGTCAATATCCAGCCGAACACCGTCTCTTGGGCTAGCAGTGTTCCTAACACGTCTTTCTTTATTGAAAATGTCGCCTCCTAATATCAGGTCGACTTGCTCATTGACAAAAAAACGTTTGTCAGCTAATACTAAGTTCGGGAAGGCCTGCATGGCCACGGCATCCACCTTGCATGCTGGTAGGTTGCCAGTTAGTTGCGGCAGCACAAGCGGTGTAGTGGAGTTATTTATTGTCGGATCAATTGGAGATCGCAGTTGTATATGACACGCCCCCATTTACTTGTGCTGACACTTGATTGGTGATGCCTGACACGTGCGCAGACATCCGCTGAGATGGCAAGTTTATGCGACGCTTAAGTCTCTCAGTTATGAAAGTACATTCTGACCCCGAATCTATAAGTGCCCGCGCGGAGAAGTTGGTGTTGTTGTAGAATATATTGATGCGGGCCATACCTAGTAAAACTCCTTTACTTGTGCTTGTAAAGCAGGCTTGAAGTGGCTATTTCCATTGCTTTGGTTATTTCCAGTGCTTGGTTATTGGAATAGGTGCGTCTCTGTTGCGCTTGGGCTGAAGGGCCAGGGTGGTTATTATTGTTGTTTGCGTTTTGGTTGCTGTTCGTTGCCGGAATATGTAGGAGCGTATTGTGTCTTTGCTGGCAGGTGCACAATTGTAGGAGCTTGAAGACCTAGACACAGTATGTCCTGAGCATAAGCAGTTAATACACCCCATTTTTTTTTAATGAAGGTGATCCTATCGGAAACCGCCAATGTGCGGAACCGTTGGAAATGTTGTAGTTTGTGCTCAGTGGATTTACACATCTTGCACGCACCTTTGGTTAAACTCGTCTGAAAAGCACCTAGCTTTCTGTGAGAGTTTTCAGTACATTGTCTACCATTATGGGTTTTCGGGTTCTTGGTTTCTAAGCTATCCTCAGTTTTTCCAGAGACTGTCTCAAGTTGTTGTTGTTGTTGTAGCAATGCTTCGCCCCACCTAACAGCTGCGACCGATCAAAAATTGTCATCAATATCCTCTAACGGGAGACAAGGAAACTTGCCGTTTCAACAGGGGTGGACCATAAGGAAAGGGGTGTTAGGGGCGTTGGTTCCGCATTACAATTAAAGAGGTGGTTGGTGTCATGTTGGGACACATTGCAAGCGGGGCATACATTTTGTATGTCGGGGTTGATTCTGGATAGGTAAGAGTTTAACCTGTTACAGTATCCAGAACGAAGTTGAGCAAGAGTGACACGCGTTTTCCTGGGGAGTATGCGTTCCTCTTCCGCGAGTTTTCGATACTTTTCTTTAAGTACTGGATTCACCGGGCAATTCCCGCATAAAGGTGCTACGCCTGTTTATGGAGTTCACCAAGGACCTGCTTGTGTTTTTCGCTTCATACGGCTGGGTTCTCAGGTGCCGTATTTCCTCAAAATGCTTACGGAGATGACTCCTTAAGCCCTTAGGCGGTGTTGGTTCATCAATCAGATGTCTGTTGGGATGCTCAGGTTTCTGAGTATTCAACAGGAACTGTTTAGTCAGCATCTCATTTCTCTCCCTGATGGGGAGTATTCTCGCCTCATTATGCAGATGGCGTTCTGGGGACATAAGAAGACAGCCCGTGGCTATTCTGAGAGCAGTATTTTGGCAGCCTGTAGCTTCTCCCAGTGGGTAATTTTTAGGCTTGGCGACCATATGGGCGACGCGTAGCACGTAATCGGCTGGCTAATTGCTTTGTATGTAGTCATGAGCGTTTCTTTATCTTTTCCCCAGGTACTGCCAGCGAGGGATTTGAGGATTTTTTTACGGCTCTGAATTCTCGGAACAATTGCGGCTGCGTGCTCACCAAAATGTAGATCCTGATCAATGTCACACCCAAGATTTTGGGGTGTAGGACAGTCGGTAGCGTAGTGCCATCGACGTGGATGTTCAAAATGGTCGACATTTTGGACGTCCATGTTGTAAAAAAGGTCGCGGAAGATTTAGTCGGTGATAATGCCATGTTTCGCGAGGCAAAAAACTGGAGAGTTCAGGGAGGTAGCCGTTTATTTTATTTGCATAGATCATCGATCTTTGGGCCTGGGCCTGTGGCCATTATTGTGCAGTCATAGGCGTAGGAAACGATTGTGACTCCTTCCGGTGGTGAAGGTAGCTTAGATATGTAGAAATTAAACAAAAGTGGGGATAGGACACCACTCTGTGGCACCCTTGTTTAATTCTCCTTGGTTTTGATGTTTCGTTTCTAAATTGCACCGATGCCTGCCGACCACCTAGATAATTTGCGGTCCACCTTTTAAGACATGGGGGAAGGGTAGACCCTTCCAGGTCTTGCAGTAACGATCCATGGTTTACTTATCAAAAGCTTTTGATATGTATAGCGCTACGAGTACTGTTCTATGGTGGGGGTATTAATTTAAACCCAATTTATCTGGGTGCTAATGGCATTTAGCGCGGTGGTAGTGCTATGGAGTTTTCTGAAGCCATGCAGATGAGAGGCTAGCTGCAAATTTGCTTGGAAATAAGGGAGCAAAATGGCTTCGAGCGTCTTTGCTACTGGCGATAGGAGAGATATCGGACGATACGACTCTCCTATGTTAGCTGGTTTACCAGGCTTTAGTAGCGGGACCACCTTGGCCATTTTCCATTTCTCAGGTATGACAAGATGGAAAGAGACAGGTTGAAGACATGCGCTAAATATTTGAAACCCCTCTTTCGCTAGGCTTTTAAGCATCGGCATGGCTATGCCGTCTGGTCCCACTGCTCTGAATGGTTTATCGTGACCAATGGCGTCCTCAACCTCTTCAGCGGTGATGGTGATTGGTGACGCGCTGAATTTGTGTTTGTGTGCGTGTCTGCGGCTCTCCGTCTTGTCGACCGTAGAATGCATTATATTATCGGCAGAAAGCGCTCGCCCATTTTTTCGCATCCGACAGCACTTTGTTGCCAAAGGCGATGGAAACTTTGTCTTTGTGCTTAGTCAGATTGATAGGGATTTACGGTGAGACCAAACTTTAACCCACACCGGTAGAGAGGATACAAACCTCTTAGGTGCTCCTCCCATTTCGCCCGCTTGTGTTCGTCCACAAGCAATCTGATGCGTTGGTTTATATCCCTTATTTGGGGTCGCCTGGATCAAGCTGTCTTATAAGGTCACGTTCTCTCGCTAAGTTTGCGGCCTCGCCGGGAAGTGGGGCCGGATTTCGGGAATTCTCCCAGCGGAATGAAACGTTCCGATGCGGATTCAATGACCTTAGGGAAGGCACGCTCCCCTTGGCGGGCATCAGTCGGGATTGGGAAGGCAGCAAAGAGGTTGTATGTAAAAGATTATATTCTTCCCACTTTCCTTTTTCGAAGTTTATGAAAGTGCGTTTTTCGGTGACGATGAAGTCGGCGGTACGCTCGAGTGAAATAAGTATAGGCAGGTTGTCGGATGCCAATGTTACCATCGGCTGCAAGGTGACGCAGTTTACGAGTTCTGCGCTCACGATTGAGATATCTGGCGAACTGTGACAGCTTCTACCATACGTGTGGGGCGTCTCCGTTTATTGTGCAGAACGTCGTTTCTTCTATTTGATCCACCAATATCTCACCCCTATTGTCCGCCCGCAAGTTTGAGTGCCATAGATCGTGATGGGCATTGAAATCGCCTAAGATAATGCGATTGTTGCCAGTTGCTCTCGCGGTCTTTCCTGTAGACATTATACCCAGAGCAGGTCTGCAATGCAGATCTTACTGTGAGTTTATTCTCTTGAATCGCAGAAATGCGGATGTTGTACCGCTTCATGAAATCGACTATCTCCGTAATCTTCCAGTTAGTCCATACAGTCTAACTGCAGAATTCTGAAGTGCATAAGGGGAGACGCCGCCGCTCTGGGGGTAAGTGACGGGGGACTACGCCTGGGTTGTGGAAGGCCAGGACGCAATTGCTGTTGTGGCCCTGGGACTGGGCGTCCTTGGGCAAGCATTGGGGTACCCGGATGGATTTGGGTTTGCGACCTGACAACATGGCGCGATGAAACCCGTGTGGGGTGGGTGCCGTCGCGGGGACCAGAACATCTAGGAAAGTGGCACCACCAAAGGCAGGAGCTGCTTTGGGTGGATGTCGCAAACATATATATTCTGTGCTGGCAAACGGTGCAACTGGAGGTAGGGACTAAGAGTCTGTTTCCCTGACCTACACGATTGCTGCCGGAAAAGAGAGGGGGGAAGACGGTGGCAGGGGCTGATGCTCAACATTGCTACCGACTCCACTACGAAGGTAGTAGTTATTAGTGGTAGCAGCTGTTTGAGTTGTTGGCGCCGTGGGGCGCGAGCAGCAGCGGGTACTTGTAGTGGCTTGCTGAGCAGCGGGGCTGCTGGAAGATAGTGGGGGCGCTTAGGCGTAGACTACGTGACGCCCTTGGGCGTGAACAGCAAGGAGCCACAAAAGATTTATAAAAGTTACGTCGACGTCGGGTTTTTGGATCAAGCCCAGAACAGCCTGTCCGATGCAAGCATCCCTTACACGAGACACACTGAACAGGGTATGACCATCCTAAAAAGATTCCCTTCCGGCAGAGGCAGCAAAATCATTTCTCAGGACCGGGGTCAGGAGACAGGCCCGGATTGGATTCGATGCCTTCCCGGAGTAAGATAATATGGAGCAGTCCTGCTGCAAGGAGCTTCTGGGAGGATGACAATTTGTGGGAGGGACGCAATAAATTTAACGGGGTCACACTAAAATGACAGTCCTTGTTCGGGAAAAATCTCGAGTCGCTCCGGTACATAGAACCGACTGCCTTGGGAAGCGACTGTCTCAAGTGTCTGGAGGCGGTTCTGTAAGAATTTATCCATGTCTTCCCACTTGGATATTTCGATTTTATTTTCAACCGTTTGGTCCCATAATGCTAGTGTGCTTTTTGGTAATTTCGTTGAACACAAATAAGGATTCGATACAGTTGTTGATGTCTCGCTGCAACTTTTTAATTGAAGTGCCGCATTCCTTTTCGACCGCCTCTAAGCTGAACAAAGTTTTCAGATGAGTATTCACTAGTATGCGTTTGTTTTCGTATCTGTCTACCAGATTTTGCCACGCTATACCGAACCCTTCGTTTGTGAGTTGGTACTTTTGCACTATCTCTTTAGCCTCACCCTGGGTCTTTTGTATCAAGTGGTACAATCTTTCTACCGGGGTGAGACGCTTATTTGAAATATATATGGCTGTAAAGAGGTCTCTGAATGTAGGCTAGGACAAATAATCCCCTTGAACACGTCAATTTCACACAGGGGCAGGCGGATATTTGTATCCCTTTCGTGCTGTTCTTCGGGCTTAGGGTCGGGTTTGTTGAATGTAGCCTGTCGCGTTGCTATGTTTGACATGCAACGCAAGTAGACTGCGTAAGCACTTTTGTGCTTTAACTTAACAGCTGATATATTTTTTCCTTCTAGAGTGTCCCCGGCTAATATTTCATCATGGGCTGTTTTTAATTTTCCAACTTTGCCTTAAACTCATCTTGCTGGATAGCCAGAGTATATTTGGTATGCTCGTATTCGGATGTGTTGTTGAAGTCAGCTGCAAACTCTATGACTTCATCAGCCACCCTTATGTATTTTCCATCGCTTTCGACATGACAGAGGTACTGCGCTTAAGGGTAAAATTAATCTAACTTGTTAATAGCAGTAGCTCACGAAGGTACGTTCAGCTTAAGATAGGACGATGTTGCTAGTGGGTATATCCCCAATATAATGGACTGTATATTTTTATTTTATTCTTTCAGCTAATTTTGCTTTTATTCGAACGCTCTTGTCACCCAACTCACCGCAGTGCTAGTGTTGTGTATATTAGAAAATAAGGTTAAGTGACTTTGGTTTAGTGACATTAAGGTTGATTTATGTTAGAACCTAAAGAATTTGTTCAATGGATTACACTTAAGTATTCAACGGTTCTAAAATATTGGCAGTGACTTGCGATAAATTGCGTTAAGGTGTTGTTGCAAAGAAATTGCCACACTACAGTGATAAAGTGGGGTTATGTTAAATTTGTGCAGCTGGCCGCGATATCCCTCGAATATATGCGTTACAGCAAACAAGCTACTAAATCAAAAGACTTTATGTTAATCTGTGTACTTAGTTGCCACACATACGTATAATTACTTTGTGTGGCAACCTAAAACAATCGAACTACGCTGGTAACCCAGCAAAAGCGAAAGAACGAAACAAAACGAAATACAAGTGCACTTAGCAAAAAGAAGAAAAAGTTTTCAATCATTATATCATCTCGTCATCGAAATGCCGGCACGCGTATTCAAATTCGACACCAAATATTCACATTAAATTTATACCTTTATTAAATAATTAGATTTCCTTACTTTTAGTAAATAACATGCAAATGAATTAAAATGTCTTAGTGTAGTAAGCATTTACAAAGTGAATTAAAGTAAACACATAAAAGCCTTAAACTCGTAGATTCATTATCCCCATAAAGTGGTGACCCCGAATAAAAACGCGGTGATAGTGAGTCTTAAAGCAAACGACGATTCAAGTGAGATTGTACGGTGGGCGAACCGGCATTTGGACCCACAGCAGATTCATTATTCTTTAAGAGTCGAGAAGCAAAGGCGTAGGTATTACAACGTGACCATAACGGCATACATAATAACGGTTCTCAACGACACCTTCGACCTCTGCCAAAATGAGCGATGACGAAGCAGCAAAAGCCGCAGCTTCTGCAGGAGGCGGCAGCAACGTCGACGCCAACGGCGGTGCTTACGACGAAAACGCCGATAGACCGCAAATAAATGCGGTATTTGGGAAGTTACCGTTTCCCAAGCTTGATTCCAAATACAACATAGAGTCATGGTTTATTAAAATCGATGCGTGGTTTGAACTCCATGGTTTTGGTGTACGTGAGGAAAAGGATAAGTACACAGCTATCATAGCACATGCGGACGACTTCATTTTAGACCAGCTTTTTGATATAGTGCACTGCCCACCCACAACAGCCCCTTACGCTACGCTTAAAAAAGCCATAATCGAGAAATTCAGCGATTCTGCTATGGCCAGACTCGATAAGTTAACTCGCATACAACTTGGCGACAGTAAGCCAAGCCATTTCCTGAGCCAAATGCAACGAACGAATGCCACTAAAGATGAGTCAGTTATCCAGCAATACTGGCTCAAACAGCTACCTGAATCAGCACGCGCCGTTATCGCCGCCATGCTACAGGCACAACCCAGCACGCCATTGCATCAACTCGCAATCATCGCAGACTCAGTACTAGATGCACTAAGCCGAGACTCGAACGCATCACCACCAGCTAGAGGATCCGCCATCAACGCTGTCGAAACATCATCCAGCCGTGTGTCCGAGCTAGAAAGACGACCGGAAAAGCAAGAAGCCATACTTGACAGCATCATACCAAGCTAAATCAGTTAGCACTCAACAGTCGCAGTCGACCACGCGAACGTTCGCGAAGCGCAGCTAAACGCACTAATACACCGTACGGCACGGCAAAGGTGGAACAATCTCAGGCTTGTTGGTATCATCGCCAATACGGAACGCAAGCTCGCAAGTGTCGCAGTCCTTGCGATTTTTCATCGAAAGCTACAAAGGCAACAAAAAACTGAACACTGCTACAACGGGCATTTTCGACGCTTGCGGCAAAATAAAATCATCAAACAATCGGTCCCAATGCGAATTAGAGGTAAAGTTTTCAGAATTTATTAAATCTAAACGTTTTTTTAAACCCGATAGGAAATCGAAGCAACTGTTCCTAATCGACACAGGAGCAGAGGTTTCTGTGATTCCCCCAACCCGGGCATGCCGTTTGTCAAATTTTAAAGGCAGCCCACTCTTCGCAGCTAATGGCACACCCATCAAAACATATGGTGTAACACAACGAACACTCGACTTAGGTCTCACACGAACATTTACGTGGGACTTCGTCATCGCAGAAACGAGGTACGCTATTATCGGCGTCGATTTCCTTCATCATTTCAACTTCATAGTAGACATCGCGAGCTCTATACTTATCGACAAGGCAGTACAAAAGAACCCACCGCGCGTATGTAGCCTCGAACAGCCAACAATCAACGAGTGCCAAATTCCCAACGAAATCGCACATCTGCTCGGTGAGTTCGGTGAAATCACCGACATGAACGCACCAGCTCCTTCCAAAACTCAAACGGGTGTAACTCACTGCATCGAAACAAAGGGTCCACCTGTCTTTGCCCGACCTAGACGACTCGCCCCAGACAAACTCAAAGCGGCAAAAGACGAGTTTGAATACTTAACCGGACTCGGAATTTGTCGCCCGTCTAAAAGTTCGTACGCTTCCCCACTAAACATAGTAAAGAACGCAAGTGGCGAGTGGCGACCATGTGGCGACTATCGCGCTCTCAACGCTCAAACAGTAACGGATCGTTATCCACTGCCACATATACAAGACTTCACACACTTCCTATACCAAAAACGGGTTTTCAGCAAAATTGACCTGAACCGCGCTTATCACCAAATTCCAATCGAGCCCAGCGACATCCCCGAAAATGGCAACAACCACGCCATTCAGGCTATTTGAGTTTACGCACATGATATTTGGTCTGTGCAATGCTGCACAAACATTCCAACGGTTCATGCATGCTGTTTTTCGAGAACTGGAATTTGTTTTTGCTTACATCGATGACGTGTGCATCGCTTCAGAAAGCGTTGATGAACATAAAATGCAATTGCGACAAGTTTTTGAATGTTTTTTGGCAATTTCACTTGACTATTAACCGCAAAAAATGCAAATTCATGCAATATCAGATAGATTTTCTCGGGCACGTAGTAACAGCGGAAGGCATTAAAACCATTGCCTGAAAAAGTGCAAGCCATCATAAATTTTCCACTCCCCAAAGTTGCAAAAGAACTACGGCGATTCTTGGCGATGATCAACTTTTACCGCCGTTTCATTCCTAATGCAGTACGTCATCAAATACCTTTAATCACTTTAATTCCGGGGAACCGAAAAAACGATAACACTCCTATAATTCAACGACGAAACGACGAACCATTTTAATGAGTGGAAGGAGCAACTGGCAAACGCAACCCTCCTCGTTCACCCAGCGACAAACGCTAAAATATCGTTGTGTACAGACGCCAGCGATACTGTATTGGTGCTGCACTCCACCAAATCATTAATAATAATCTCAAGCCACTGGCATTTTTTAGCAAAAAGTTGACCGATACCCAACGGAGGTATAGCACCTACGACCGGGAGTTGCTCGCAATATATATGGCCATAAAGCACTTTCGTTGCTTTTTAGAGGGGAGGCCTTTCGAGATACGAACCGACCATAAACCACTCGTTTACGCATTTAAACAAAAACCGGAAAAGGCGTCACCACGGCAGCTGCGACAACTAGTTTTTTATCGGGCAATTTACCACGACCATCGTTCACGTTTCTGGTATTGAAAATACAACCGCCGACGCACTGTCGCGTATAGAAGCAATCGAGCCAATAACCATCGACTTCAATCATATCGCCGAACAGCAAACGAAATGTCCGGAATTAAAAACACTAATATAAGGTAATACTTCCCTCCAATTGAAATGGATACGCTTACCAGACACGAAATATAAAATCTGCTGCGATGTCTCCACAGCAGAAGTACGTCCATTCATACCAAAATCATTCCGTAGGAATATCATCGAAAAGATGCATGGTATATCGCACGGTGGTGTTCGAGCAACCACCAAGCTCATCAAGGCACGCTTCGTCTGGCCGAACATGGGAAAGGAAATAGCGAACATAGTTCAACGATCCCTCAGCTGCCAACGATCTAAGGTTAGCAAACACGTCCGATCTCCGTTACAGCCAATACCGTTACCATCAACCAGGTTTGAGCACATTAATGTGGACATAGTAGCTCCATTACCACCATCTAACGATTACCAGTACTGCCTCACGATCATTGACAGGTACACTCGCTGGCCTGAGGCAATACCGATTCACGACATATGCGCAGAAACAGTAGCCAAAAAACTAGTCAACATTTGGTTCTCACGATTTGGTATACCAGCCCGCATCACTGCCGACCAAGGAAGGCAGTTTGAGTCCCAACTCTTCAAGGAGCTGTCACGCATGCTAGGCATAACACATCTGCGTACAACAGCATATCATCCACAGGCGAACGAATCACCGAACGATGGCATCGAACCCTCAAAACTGCAATTACGTGTATCGAACGAAATGATTGGGTTGATCATCTGCCTATATTGCTACTAGGCCTTCGCTCTGCATTTAAACCTGACATCAGAACCACAGTTGCGCAACTCGTTTACGGCACTAATCTACGGTTACCAGGTCAGTTTTTCAATGACAGCGACAACCACATACCGCAATCAGATTTCGCTAGACAGCTCACAGATATAATGCAGAAGGTACACCAAAGTCAAACGGCAAATCACGACGCTACGAAAGCTTTTGTATTCAGCAAATTAGCCGACGCAACTCATGTATTCGTGCGCACGACAAAACCAGACCAGCATTTCAACCGCCGTACGATGGCCCGTATCTCGAAGTTTCTAAACACCCAAAGTATTTTAACGTCGATATAAATCACAGTCGAGTAAATATATCTATAGATAGATAAAAACCCGCATTTATGGAAGTACAACAACAACATACGCAATCGCCGACAGTCATAACACAACAAAGCTCAACCCAAGGAGCTGCAGCAACACCATCACCAGATAAACCAGACATCCCATCTCAAACGATTCCAATCGCTCAGATTCAACCCAAGCGACCACCTCATCGACGATCACCACAAAGGAAACGCCTACTAATAGCCGCGGTCGCAAAATAAGACTTCCCGTCCGTTTCAGGACGTAAAGTCTGGGGGGGACCTCTGTGGCAACCTAAACAATCGAACTACGTTGGTAACCCAGCAAAAGCGAAAGAACGAAACAAACGAAATAGAAGTGCACTTAGCAAAAAGAGAAAAAGTTTTCAATCATTATATCATCTCGTCATCGAAATGCCGGCACGCGCATTTAAAATTCGACACCAAATATTCACATTAAATTTATACCTTATTAAATAATTAGATTTCTTAACTTTTAGTGAATAACAAGTAAATGAATTAACAAGTAAGGAATTGAATTTAACAAATTAATAATTTGATTTCAAAGCGAATTCACAATGTGTATTTCACTTACTGTATTTAGGCTAAGTTATACAAAAGAAATGAAAATCTTACCTATAACAAGGCTGATGGCTGCAGTTGTAACGGAGGTTTCCAAAAAAGAAGTGGAAGAGTTTCGTTCTTATAGAACGCTTTCACCCCCTCAATTCCGCCGAAAGCGGTTTTGAGGGTGATTGAACGAAAGTAAGTTAAATTGGAAAGTCGCGCACCAACACATACACATACCTGCACGGACATATGTAGCCGTTGGTGTTAGTGCGCGAAAGTATGGTTAGAAGCAAATACAGATAGTTCACATTAGGCTGGGTCACCATTTGGCCGTGCTCATCCTTGGTTTAGCTTGATGTCCTAAACAATAGCTGTTAAAATGGGGTAGAAATTGCGAAAAACTTTCGTATCTGAACAACGGTTGTATGAGATTATATACTATATATACCACCGACCTCTATGATTTTTCAGACAACAATATATGCTATATACGTAAGCATTTGGTGAAATTTGAAGCTTCTAGCTGTTAAAATTGGGCTGAAATTGCGCAAAGTTTCTTACGTGAACAATCAGTTGTTTGATATATATACTATGTATACCACCGATCCGTATGATTTTTCAGACAACAATATATGCTATACACGTAATCATTTAGTGAAATTTGAAGCATCTAGTTGTTAAAATGGGGCAGAAATTGCGCAACGTTTCTTATCTGAACAATCGGTTGTGTGAGATATATACTATGTATACCACCGACCTGTATGATTTTTTCAGACAACAATACATGCTATACACGTAAGCATTTGGTGCAATTTGAAGCCCCTAGCTGTTAAAAGGGGTCTGTAATTGTAAAAAAAAATATATATATACGAAGCTCAGATTTCTGGGCTCACCCTTCTTCGACAGCCTGGCAGAGGTTGGGAGGGTGGACGTCTCGCTTCTTCTTGGGTTCATCAGGGAAAGCAAGTGGTGCGTGAGGACCGCTACGAGGTAATGGAGCTAAACGAATTTGCCGCCACTCTGTACTTACTGAGGCACTCACAATGACAAAATGTCTCCGAGTGGAAGTGTAGGTACGCCCACGCACGCCCTCTTAACCTAACCTAACCTAACCTATATATATATATATACTATATGTATATACTATATATACCATCATAAATATATTATATATTCACCGATCTCTATGATTTTTCACACAACAATATATAATACATACGTATCCTATCGGTGAAATTGAAGCTCATAGCTGTTAAAATGGGGTAGAAATTGTGAAAAGTTTCTTATCTGAACAACCGGTGTATGAGATATATACTATATATACCACCGATCTCCGTGATTTTTTCAGATACCATATATGCTATATACGTAAGCATTAGTGAGATTTGAAGCTTCTAGCTGTAAAATGGGGCTGAAATTGCGAAAATATATACATATATATATATATGATTTAAAAGTATTTTTGAAATTGCAAAGCCGGTTGATGCTGTTAAGCTTCAGAAAGACATTGATAGCTTAGAAGTATGGTGCTTAATTTCGGCTTTCTTTAAATATCAAAAAGTGTTTTAAAGTCACTTATGCGAAAACTCTTAATATCTTACATTTCCCATTCCCTATTACACAGTTCGGATGAAATTATAGATCTTGGTGTAATTTTCTAGTAACTCTCTTTCAATAGACATATTGGTCACATTATTTCGAAAGCTTATTCAGTATTTGGATTTGTTAGGCACAATAGTTCAATTTTTGTGACCTTATACTCTCAAGTTTGTACACGGCGTTTGTTCGTTCTAATTTGAATATGCTGCTTTTATATGGAGCCAAGTCGCAAAAACTGCGTTAAAAGGATGGACGGGTCCAAAAAGTTTATCTCAAATATGCTTTACATTCTATGAATTTTGATGAACCCAATTCCATCTTATGAATCTCGCCTGCTTTGATAAATTTAAAAACGTGGAAAAGGACGGACGAACGGTCTCTCGCTTTCCTTGTTCAAGTTAAGCAAGTCATTACTGCTATTCCAAATAAAAACACAAAACTTAATTATATTAGTTAATCACTTATTGAATAAATTAAATTGTGATTGCAACCTTACTTTACTCCAAAGAAGAACGCCTTGAAGGGGCGATGATACGGGCTAAATACCTTTGTGATCAGCGGTATTCACCTGCCCTGTGGATGTGTTGTGCAGAAAAAGGTCGTTTCGTTAGTTAGATTCTATTGCTAGCAACTCCTAGCAAACATAATTGTATGCTTCGGACGGAATCAGTGATACAAGGCATAAACCTGTTGTACCGCTGCCTTACCTCACAAGTCGCAACCAATTTGCTGCGATGCAGCGGGCGTTCAAAGCGGGCAATGCTTATTGCTGTTCAGCCCATCATGTTGCTATGCAAAAAGGTCGCTGAGTTATTGCTTAGGCGACTGAGCAACAGAGTTGTGAGATCAGACGCCTAAATCACTTCATAATCGCGGGCGTAGGCTTCTGGCTACCTAGACAAGCTGCTCACCAAGCTTGCTTGCATACGTTGGTGGATAGCAGGGCATATGCTTAGTGGCCTGCATGCCAGCATGCAGTTGCTTAAAGATAGTGCAGCGGCGATACACTTTGTTGTGATAATTTAAACGAAAGCTCACGCCTTGATGTTAGTATGCTGATTATAATACTAATCTGGGTTGTTAGGCAAAGCAGGTAGCGGTTTTTTGGGTGTGTGGCCGCGTACCACTAGGCTATGTTGTATTGCTATGCTGTGATGTCACGGTGCATTAGGCAGTAGTGTCTATGTAGTGATTGGATGTTTGTAAGTCTGCATCAACTGACTATGACGCTTATTTGTTTCCGTGCCCTGGTAGTGCCTATATTCTGCAGGCAGGTATTCATGCACAAGGAAGAGCCGTTGTTATGTAGGTGGTGGTATCATACCCCTTTTTAACTGCAGCAGGTTATAGCAAGGAAACGCTTTGTTATGTAAGTGGGTGGTAATACCTAACTCCTCCCTTACTTAAGTCGGAATGTGCACTGATTACGACGAAATTATAATTACATACAGCTTATCTAAAAACTATAAAACTATATCTTAATGATTATTCGCAAGGAATAAGTTTTACTAATTGACTTGTGGAAATGAAAATTTTGGTATCAGATCGAAGTATTTAAATCTTTGGTTGACATTTTGAGCAATATTAAGCGAATATTTTAGCTTTTGTTACTAAATTAAATAATAAACATATCTTTACACAACTTTAATTAGATTTTTTAGGAAAATTTCAGATAGTTTTTTTAAATTATAATATTGGATTTATTTTTTTAATTTTGTTACTAAATCAAAAATAAAAGCATACGAATATTCCAGTAAAAAAAATGTGTTTATCTATAAGTTAGCTCCTGAAGTTACAATTAAAAATGAGTGTTTATGTTTATATATCTCATAGTTAAACATTTAAGTATAAATTCTTATTCATTAGCCATGTCCTTATGGGAGTGTTTAAGACAATTCTAAACTTGTTGTTTAATTACATTCTTATTTATATTTTTTTTACTAAATATACATACATAGTACATATATATATCGTATCTGTACGAAAAATTATTGAGAAAAAGAAGTTGTAGTCGTGGTGGTTTTTATATTAGCGTTTTAATGGACAATTCAAAAGTTGTGTTTAATATATCTAATAATAAAACGAATATCAAAAAAAATGTTTTTATAACCATATATTATAGTTTTTTTCACTAATTAAAAATATAGAAAAAAAAAAATTAGTTGTTAGTTTTTTATAATAATGCAAATTGTTTTGCAATACTTATTCATTCCTTGAATTAAATATTATTTGTAAAAATCTTTAATAGCGTTTTTCTAAAGAACAATTCCAAAATTTCGTTTGATTCTTTTTTATTATTATAGTTGTTAATACTTCTAAATTCTAACGTACGAAAAATTCAATAAAAAAAAAATGATTTTTATAATTAGGCTTTAATTGATATCAGAATTGCCTTAATTATATATTCAGAAGCTTACACGTCGCGTTTTTTTATCATCTAAATATACAAACTTCAAACGTCCACTCTTTGACCAAAACTTATAATGAAAAATGTAACTTTCCATATATTTTTTCCCCCCCCGATCTCTTACTATATATCGGTAACAATATTCTTCCTGCGTGTGAGTTTGCTTTAATAGCACACAACACTTTTGGGGTCCACTTAGACATGTTCACCAAAAAATACGTGTTAGTAGTATGCATACGATTATGATTCTTGTGGGTATAAATACTTTTAATTAACAACTTAATAATTAATGACTGTAAAAATCCGAGTTCTGTTAGTAAAAATCTCGTCTATTCATTTTTAATAATGAATTTAAAATTTGGGCGGGCCAATAAAAAAAGATTTTAAATTATGATTTATTAAAGTAAGGGCAGTTTTCTAAATTTAATTAATCAATGTTAGGGAAAATTAAAGCTGCGGTATGCCACATGTTACGGTTAGAATAAATAATTCCCTCCCCGATTAAAAAAAAAATAGATTTTCAAAAACTTTCACAGATTCATTGCATAAAATATCATTACTAGTAAAAAAAATGTTATGGCAAAAATTATAATGAAATATGTTAAATCGAATTGATTACACTAGCTTTTGGTCGAACAGTTAGAAGCGGTGGAAAAAATTTTGTCTTAACCAGTTAGCCCTTTGTGATTAAAATTTTACCTTAAAATTATACTATGGACTTTTTAGTCATTATAGGGAAAGTGTACCCAAATCTTTTGAACTGATTGTCAACGCGCACACCTATTAAATTATTTCCTAACGTTTATTCGGCGAACATAAACCTATACTTCTCACATCTGAAAATTTCCGATGTTACTTCCTTTTTAACGATATATCTGGGCCAGTTTAGTAAGGCTGCTTGAACTATGTCCCCAAAAAGAGATCTTCGGTGAAATCATCATATTATCAATGGTTTTGAATTACAGTCGGTTCTGCAAACGAAGTATGGGGAATTGTTAATTTACATGTTGCAAGTAAGATTTACTGCTTTTATATCTGTAATATTTTTGTTCGGCGTATGCATCGAGCGATTTCTGTAGCGTGAATGCACATCTCTACGATGGCAATTACTTCACGTGTTAAGAATGGTATGAAAATGTTCAAGATTCGTAAATAAATCCTAACATATTAGCTATTGTATTCGAACGAAGAGATTTTCATATCGGACACGATTGTTTTGGTTTTTTGAACTTATCAATATTATATAAAGCCATTAATATCCAGTCGCTGATTTGTTTAAAGCGGAATCGTAATGCCAAAAATTGAAAATTCTATCTATGCAGGTAATGAGGAAATTTCTCACAGAGAAAAATAGCTACGTGTAGGATTTCCCGGGATATTCTGGAATGGTGTTGCCATATCAGTTTTATGGGCGTCTACTATGATACTTTTCCAGGATGTTTTACAGTTTCTAGTATTGTTAATAAAGTCTTCTTATACTGGAAAAAAGATTCAGAAGATATCAATGTTATAGCTTTCTGGATTGAGCGATGAGGCTCGTTTGTGCATATGTTGTGCTAAATTAGTAGCAGTTTCGATCTAGTCTCCTTGTTTTGTAGGTCTATACCAATTTCTATGTGTGTATGAATTTACACCTGGGAAGTTTGACAGGAATAAACGACTGCACTCTGCTAAGGTTCGAGATCGCAACAGGTTCCGCTACAACATTCGGGTTAACTTTTCCCGGAATGATTGTTAGGAAGATATCCGCAGTTTTTAAGGGTGAGTGTTGGAAAAAAAATGTTGGTTGAACTTGCTGTGAAACCTCTGGATGGTAACAGCACCAATTGGGCTTCGAAATGATTGACAGGGTGTTGATTGATTTATGTATGAGAAAAGGAAATTCACTATGAACTGTATCATCTGTTCGTCAAGGTATGATATATTGACGCGAAATGTGCATCAGAACTTATCGTCACTTTCCGGCTATTAAAAATATTCGGCCGCAGCAAGCCAGTTTATGAATGAATGTCCATCGACGTTGGTTGATTGGGAGGAAAGGAATTGATGTTATCCGACATTGAAAAGTGAGGGCTTTTTGACTGATCAGTGAAGAATGATATATTTCTAATACGTATAGGTAATGCCTTAACTTTGGGATGCCCACACTATCGCAAAAGTTGCGTTCATGAGATCAACTCTTCAGAATTAGAAGGTAGAGATATCATCGTAAAGGTTTGCCGTTTTGTAAAGTACACACTAGGGCTACGAATGGAGGCATTCGGTGGTTACTCAAATAGGCATAGAGTAGTCGAGCTGCTGAAGAGGGAAGTCTTCGAGGCAGTTTTTAATTATAAGACCTGACACTCGTCATCAAAGGAGATGT
>JARSSU010048919.1:0-12799 GCA_029619165.1 Eurosta solidaginis
CGTAACGTTATTTATCATTTAACTCTAGAATTAAAGGATATACAACGAGAAACAACGTTGACAACCTTTTAACAGTTTTAATAACTATCTCAAAAATTGTCGCTCTGATGCAAACAACTGATGAGTTATCTACTTAAATTTGATGAACAAAACGACTTACGTATTTTAAAACATGCTAACCTTTAGCCGGTAAGCAAATTAAAAAAAAACGCAATATGTAGGCTACACGAGAACGGAGACGTCGAGTAACCAAAACAAATGCGTTAAACAAATTCGTACACGTTATTATCAATTTAACTCTAGAATTAAAGGATATACAACGAGAAACAACGTTTGACAACCTTTAAACAGTTTTAATAACTATCTCAAAAATTATCGCTCTGATGCAAACAACTGATGAGTTATCTACTTAAATTGATGAACAAAACGACTTACGTATTTTAAACATGCTAACCTTTAGCCCGGTAAGCAAATTAAAAAAAAACGCAATATGTAGGCTACACGAGAACGGAGACGTCGAGTAACCAAAACAAATGCGTTAAACAAATTCGTACACGTTATTTATCAATTTAACTCTAGAATTAAAGGATATACAACGAGAAACAACGTTTGACAACCTTGTTAAACAGTTTTAATAACTATCTCAAAAATTATCGCTCTGATGCAAACAACTGATGAGTTATCTACTTAAATTTGATGAACAAAACGACTTACGTATTTTAAACATGCTAACCTTTAGCCCGGTAAGCAAATTAAAAAAAAACGCAATATGTAGGCTACACGAGAACGGAGACGTCGAGTAACCAAAACAAATGCGTTAAACAAATTCGTACACGTTATTTATCAATTTAACTCTAGAATTAAAGGATATACAACGAGAAACAACGTTTGACAACCTTTAAACAGTTTTAATAACTATCTCAAAAATTGTCGCTCTGATGCAAACAACTGATGAGTTATCTACTTAAATTTGATGAACAAAACGACTTACGTATTTTAAGCATGCTAACCTTTAGCCCGGTAAGCAAATTAAAAAAAAACGCAATATGTAGGCTACACGAGAACGGAGACGTCGAGTAACCAAAACAAATGCGTTAAACAAATTCGTACACGTTATTTATCAATTTAACTCTAGAATTAAAGGATATACAACGAGAAACAACGTTTGACAACCTTTAAACAGTTTTAATAACTATCTCAAAAATTGTCGCTCTGATGCAAACAACTGATGAGTTATCTACTTAAATTTGATGAACAAAACGACTTACGTATTTTAAACATGCTAACCTTTAGCCCGGTAAGCAAATTAAAAAAAAACGCAATATGTAGGCTACACGAGAACGGAGACGTCGAGTAACCAAAACAAATGCGTTAAACAAATTCGTACACGTTATTTATCAATTTAACTCTAGAATTAAAGGATATACAACGAGAAACAACGTTTGACAACCTTTAAACAGTTTTAATAACTATCTCAAAAATTATCGCTCTGATGCAAACAACTGATGAGTTATCTACTTAAATTTGATGAACAAAACGACTTACGTATTTTAAACATGCTAACCTTTAGCCCGGTAAGCAAATTAAAAAAAAACGCAATATGTAGGCTACACGAGAACGGAGACGTCGAGTAACCAAAACAAATGCGTTAAACAAATTCGTACACGTTATTTATCAATTTAACTCTAGAATTAAAGGATATACAACGAGAAACAACGTTTGACAACCTTTAAACAGTTTTAATAACTATCTCAAAAATTATCGCTCTGATGCAAACAACTGATGAGTTATCTACTTAAATTTGATGAACAAAACGACTTACGTATTTTAAACATGCTAACCTTTAGCCCGGTAAGCAAATTAAAAAAAAACGCAATATGTAGGCTACACGAGAACGGAGACGTCGAGTAACCAAAACAAATGCGTTAAACAAATTCGTACACGTTATTTATCAATTTAACTCTAGAATTAAAGGATATACAACGAGAAACAACGTTTGACAACCTTTAAACAGTTTTAATAACTATCTCAAAAATTATCGCTCTGATGCAAACAACTGATGAGTTATCTACTTAAATTTGATGAACAAAACGACTTACGTATTTTAAACATGCTAACCTTTAGCCCGGTAAGCAAATTAAAAAAAAACGCAATATGTAGGCTACACGAGAACGGAGACGTCGAGTAACCAAAACAAATGCGTTAAACAAATTCGTACACGTTATTTATCAATTTAACTCTAGAATTAAAGGATATACAACGAGAAACAACGTTTGACAACCTTTAAACAGTTTTAATAACTATCTCAAAAATTGTCGCTCTGATGCAAACAACTGATGAGTTATCTACTTAAATTTGATGAACAAAACGACTTACGTATTTTAAACATGCTAACCTTTAGCCCGGTAAGCAAATTAAAAAAAAACGCAATATGTAGGCTACACGAGAACGGAGACGTCGAGTAACCAAAACAAATGCGTTAAACAAATTCGTACACGTTATTTATCAATTTAACTCTAGAATTAAAGGATATACAACGAGAAACAACGTTTGACAACCTTTAAACAGTTTTAATAACTATCTCAAAAATTGTCGCTCTGATGCAAACAACTGATGAGTTATCTACTTAAATTTGTTGAACAAAACGACTTACGTATTTTAAACATGCTAACCTTTAGCCCGGTAAGCAAATTAAAAAAAAACGCAATATGTAGGCTACACGAGAACGGAGACGTCGAGTAACCAAAACAAATGCGTTAAACAAATTCGTACACGTTATTTATCAATTTAACTCTAGAATTAAAGGATATACAACGAGAAACAACGTTTGACAACCTTTAAACAGTTTTAATAACTATCTCAAAAATTGTCGCTCTGATGCAAACAACTGATGAGTTATCTACTTAAATTTGATGAACAAAACGACTTACGTATTTTAAACATGCTAACCTTTAGCCCGGTAAGCAAATTAAAAAAAAACGCAATATGTAGGCTACACGAGAACGGAGACGTCGAGTAACCAAAACAAATGCGTTAAACAAATTCGTACACGTTATTTATCAATTTAACTCTAGAATTAAAGGATATACAACGAGAAACAACGTTTGACAACCTTTAAACAGTTTTAATAACTATCTCAAAAATTGTCGCTCTGATGCAAACAACTGATGAGTTATCTACTTAAATTTGATGAACAAAACGACTTACGTATTTTAAACATGCTAACCTTTAGCCCGGTAAGCAAATTAAAAAAAAACGCAATATGTAGGCTACACGAGAACGGAGACGTCGAGTAACCAAAACAAATGCGTTAAACAAATTCGTACACGTTATTTATCAATTTAACTCTAGAATTAAAGGATATACAACGAGAAACAACGTTTGACAACCTTTAAACAGTTTTAATAACTATCTCAAAAATTATCGCTCTGATGCAAACAACTGATGAGTTATCTACTAAATTTGTTGAACAAAACGACTTACGTATTTTAAACATGCTAACCTTTAGCCCGGTAAGCAAATTAAAAAAAAACGCAATATGTAGGCTACACGAGAACGGAGACGTCGAGTAACCAAAACAAATGCGTTAAACAAATTCGTACACGTTATTTATCAATTTAACTCTAGAATTAAAGGATATACAACGAGAAACAACGTTTGACAACCTTTAAACAGTTTTAATAACTATCTCAAAAATTGTCGCTCTGATGCAAACAACTGATGAGTTATCTACTTAAATTTGTTGAACAAAACGACTTACGTATTTTAAACATGCTAACCTTTAGCCCGGTAAGCAAATTAAAAAAAAACGCAATATGTAGGCTACACGAGAACGGAGACGTCGAGTAACCAAAACAAATGCGTTAAACAAATTCGTACACGTTATTTATCAATTTAACTCTAGAATTAAAGGATATACAACGAGAAACAACGTTTGACAACCTTTAAACAGTTTTAATAACTATCTCAAAAATTGTCGCTCTGATGCAAACAACTGATGAGTTATCTACTTAAATTTGATGAACAAAACGACTTACGTATTTTAAACATGCTAACCTTTAGCCCGGTAAGCAAATTAAAAAAAAACGCAATATGTAGGCTACACGAGAACGGAGACGTCGAGTAACCAAAACAAATGCGTTAAACAAATTCGTACACGTTATTTATCAATTTAACTCTAGAATTAAAGGATATACAACGAGAAACAACGTTTGACAACCTTTAAACAGTTTTAATAACTATCTCAAAAATTATCGCTCTGATGCAAACAACTGATGAGTTATCTACTTAAATTTGATGAACAAAACGACTTACGTATTTTAAACATGCTAACCTTTAGCCCGGTAAGCAAATTAAAAAAAAACGCAATATGTAGGCTACACGAGAACGGAGACGTCGAGTAACCAAAACAAATGCGTTAAACAAATTCGTACACGTTATTTATCAATTTAACTCTAGAATTAAAGGATATACAACGAGAAACAACGTTTGACAACCTTTAAACAGTTTTAATAACTATCTCAAAAATTGTCGCTCTGATGCAAACAACTGATGAGTTATCTACTCAAATTTGTTGAACAAAACGACTTACGTATTTTAAACATGCTAACCTTTAGCCCGGTAAGCAAATTAAAAAAAAACGCAATATGTAGGCTACACGAGAACGGAGACGTCGAGTAACCAAAACAAATGCGTTAAACAAATTCGTACACGTTATTTATCAATTTAACTCTAGAATTAAAGGATATACAACGAGAAACAACGTTTGACAACCTTTAAACAGTTTTAATAACTATCTCAAAAATTGTCGCTCTGATGCAAACAACTGATGAGTTATCTACTTAAATTTGATGAACAAAACGACTTACGTATTTTAAACATGCTAACCTTTAGCCCGGTAAGCAAATTAAAAAAAAACGCAATATGTAGGCTACACGAGAACGGAGACGTCGAGTAACCAAAACAAATGCGTTAAACAAATTCGTACACGTTATTTATCAATTTAACTCTAGAATTAAAGGATATACAACGAGAAACAACGTTTGACAACCTTTAAACAGTTTTAATAACTATCTCAAAAATTGTCGCTCTGATGCAAACAACTGATGAGTTATCTACTTAAATTTGATGAACAAAACGACTTACGTATTTTAAACATGCTAACCTTTAGCCCGGTAAGCAAATTAAAAAAAAACGCAATATGTAGGCTACACGAGAACGGAGACGTCGAGTAACCAAAACAAATGCGTTAAACAAATTCGTACACGTTATTTATCAATTTAACTCTAGAATTAAAGGATATACAACGAGAAACAACGTTTGACAACCTTTAAACAGTTTTAATAACTATCTCAAAAATTGTCGCTCTGATGCAAACAACTGATGAGTTATCTACTTAAATTTGTTGAACAAAACGACTTACGTATTTTAAACATGCTAACCTTTAGCCCGGTAAGCAAATTAAAAAAAAACGCAATATGTAGGCTACACGAGAACGGAGACGTCGAGTAACCAAAACAAATGCGTTAAACAAATTCGTACACGTTATTTATCAATTTAACTCTAGAATTAAAGGATATACAACGAGAAACAACGTTTGACAACCTTTAAACAGTTTTAATAACTATCTCAAAAATTATCGCTCTGATGCAAACAACTGATGAGTTATCTACTTAAATTTGATGAACAAAACGACTTACGTATTTTAAACATGCTAACCTTTAGCCCGGTAAGCAAATTAAAAAAAAACGCAATATGTAGGCTACACGAGAACGGAGACGTCGAGTAACCAAAACAAATGCGTTAAACAAATTCGTACACGTTATTTATCAATTTAACTCTAGAATTAAAGGATATACAACGAGAAACAACGTTTGACAACCTTTAAACAGTTTTAATAACTATCTCAAAAATTGTCGCTCTGATGCAAACAACTGATGAGTTATCTACTTAAATTTGATGAACAAAACGACTTACGTATTTTAAACATGCTAACCTTTAGCCCGGTAAGCAAATTAAAAAAAAACGCAATATGTAGGCTACACGAGAACGGAGACGTCGAGTAACCAAAACAAATGCGTTAAACAAATTCGTACACGTTATTTATCAATTTAACTCTAGAATTAAAGGATATACAACGAGAAACAACGTTTGACAACCTTTAAACAGTTTTAATAACTATCTCAAAAATTGTCGCTCTGATGCAAACAACTGATGAGTTATCTACTTAAATTTGATGAACAAAACGACTTACGTATTTTAAACATGCTAACCTTTAGCCCGGTAAGCAAATTAAAAAAAAACGCAATATGTAGGCTACACGAGAACGGAGACGTCGAGTAACCAAAACAAATGCGTTAAACAAATTCGTACACGTTATTTATCAATTTAACTCTAGAATTAAAGGATATACAACGAGAAACAACGTTTGACAACCTTTTAAACAGTTTTAATAACTATCTCAAAAATTATCGCTCTGATGCAAACAACTGATGAGTTATCTACTTAAATTTGATGAACAAAACGACTTACGTATTTTAAACATGCTAACCTTTAGCCCGGTAAGCAAATTAAAAAAAAACGCAATATGTAGGCTACACGAGAACGGAGACGTCGAGTAACCAAAACAAATGCGTTAAACAAATTCGTACACGTTATTTATCAATTTAACTCTAGAATTAAAGGATATACAACGAGAAACAACGTTTGACAACCTTTAAACAGTTTTAATAACTATCTCAAAAATTATCGCTCTGATGCAAACAACTGATGAGTTATCTACTTAAATTTGATGAACAAAACGACTTACGTATTTTAAACATGCTAACCTTTAGCCCGGTAAGCAAATTAAAAAAAAACGCAATATGTAGGCTACACGAGAACGGAGACGTCGAGTAACCAAAACAAATGCGTTAAACAAATTCGTACACGTTATTTATCAATTTAACTCTAGAATTAAAGGATATACAACGAGAAACAACGTTTGACAACCTTTAAACAGTTTTAATAACTATCTCAAAAATTGTCGCTCTGATGCAAACAACTGATGAGTTATCTACTTAAATTTGTTGAACAAAACGACTTACGTATTTTAAACATGCTAACCTTTAGCCGGTAAGCAAATTAAAAAAAAACGCAATATGTAGGCTACACGAGAACGGAGACGTCGAGTAACCAAAACAAATGCGTTAAACAAATTCGTACACGTTATTTATCAATTTAACTCTAGAATTAAAGGATATACAACGAGAAACAACGTTTGACAACCTTTAAACAGTTTTAATAACTATCTCAAAAATTGTCGCTCTGATGCAAACAACTGATGAGTTATCTACTTAAATTTGATGAACAAAACGACTTACGTATTTTAAACATGCTAACCTTTAGCCCGGTAAGCAAATTAAAAAAAAACGCAATATGTAGGCTACACGAGAACGGAGACGTCGAGTAACCAAAACAAATGCGTTAAACAAATTCGTACACGTTATTTATCAATTTAACTCTAGAATTAAAGGATATACAACGAGAAACAACGTTTGACAACCTTTAAACAGTTTTAATAACTATCTCAAAAATTGTCGCTCTGATGCAAACAACTGATGAGTTATCTACTTAAATTTGATGAACAAAACGACTTACGTATTTTAAACATGCTAACCTTTAGCCCGGTAAGCAAATTAAAAAAAAACGCAATATGTAGGCTACACGAGAACGGAGACGTCGAGTAACCAAAACAAATGCGTTAAACAAATTCGTACACGTTATTTATCAATTTAACTCTAGAATTAAAGGATATACAACGAGAAACAACGTTTGACAACCTTTAAACAGTTTTAATAACTATCTCAAAAATTGTCGCTCTGATGCAAACAACTGATGAGTTATCTACTTAAATTTGTTGAACAAAACGACTTACGTATTTTAAACATGCTAACCTTTAGCCCGGTAAGCAAATTAAAAAAAAACGCAATATGTAGGCTACACGAGAACGGAGACGTCGAGTAACCAAAACAAATGCGTTAAACAAATTCGTACACGTTATTTATCAATTTAACTCTAGAATTAAAGGATATACAACGAGAAACAACGTTTGACAACCTTTAAACAGTTTTAATAACTATCTCAAAAATTGTCGCTCTGATGCAAACAACTGATGAGTTATCTACTTAAATTTGTTGAACAAAACGACTTACGTATTTTAAACATGCTAACCTTTAGCCCGGTAAGCAAATTAAAAAAAAACGCAATATGTAGGCTACACGAGAACGGAGACGTCGAGTAACCAAAACAAATGCGTTAAACAAATTCGTACACGTTATTTATCAATTTAACTCTAGAATTAAAGGATATACAACGAGAAACAACGTTTGACAACCTTTAAACAGTTTTAATAACTATCTCAAAAATTGTCGCTCTGATGCAAACAACTGATGAGTTATCTACTTAAATTTGTTGAACAAAACGACTTACGTATTTTAAACATGCTAACCTTTAGCCCGGTAAGCAAATTAAAAAAAAACGCAATATGTAGGCTACACGAGAACGGAGACGTCGAGTAACCAAAACAAATGCGTTAAACAAATTCGTACACGTTATTTATCAATTTAACTCTAGAATTAAAGGATATACAACGAGAAACAACGTTTGACAACCTTTAAACAGTTTTAATAACTATCTCAAAAATTGTCGCTCTGATGCAAACAACTGATGAGTTATCTACTTAAATTTGATGAACAAAACGACTTACGTATTTTAAACATGCTAACCTTTAGCCCGGTAAGCAAATTAAAAAAAAACGCAATATGTAGGCTACACGAGAACGGAGACGTCGAGTAACCAAAACAAATGCGTTAAACAAATTCGTACACGTTATTTATCAATTTAACTCTAGAATTAAAGGATATACAACGAGAAACAACGTTTGACAACCTTTAAACAGTTTTAATAACTATCTCAAAAATTGTCGCTCTGATGCAAACAACTGATGAGTTATCTACTTAAATTTGTGAACAAAACGACTTACGTATTTTAAACATGCTAACCTTTAGCCCGGTAAGCAAATTAAAAAAAAACGCAATATGTAGGCTACACGAGAACGGAGACGTCGAGTAACCAAAACAAATGCGTTAAACAAATTCGTACACGTTATTTATCAATTTAACTCTAGAATTAAAGGATATACAACGAGAAACAACGTTTGACAACCTTTAAACAGTTTTAATAACTATCTCAAAAATTGTCGCTCTGATGCAAACAACTGATGAGTTATCTACTTAAATTGATGAACAAAACGACTTACGTATTTTAAACATGCTAACCTTTAGCCCGGTAAGCAAATTAAAAAAAAACGCAATATGTAGGCTACACGAGAACGGAGACGTCGAGTAACCAAAACAAATGCGTTAAACAAATTCGTACACGTTATTTATCAATTTAACTCTAGAATTAAAGGATATACAACGAGAAACAACGTTTGACAACCTTTAAACAGTTTTAATAACTATCTCAAAAATTGTCGCTCTGATGCAAACAACTGATGAGTTATCTACTTAAATTTGATGAACAAAACGACTTACGTATTTTAAGCATGCTAACCTTTAGCCCGGTAAGCAAATTAAAAAAAAACGCAATATGTAGGCTACACGAGAACGGAGACGTCGAGTAACCAAAACAAATGCGTTTAAACAAATTCGTACACGTTATTTATCAATTTAACTCTAGAATTAAAGGATATACAACGAGAAACAACGTTTGACAACCTTTAAACAGTTTTAATAACTATCTCAAAAATTGTCGCTCTGATGCAAACAACTGATGAGTTATCTACTTAAATTTGTGAACAAAACGACTTACGTATTTTAAGCATGCTAACCTTTAGCCCGGTAAGCAAATTAAAAAAAAACGCAATATGTAGGCTACACGAGAACGGAGACGTCGAGTAACCAAAACAAATGCGTTAAACAAATTCGTACACGTTATTTATCATTTAACTCTAGAATTAAAGGATATACACCGAGAAACAACGTTTGACAACCTTTAAACAGTTTTAATAACTATCTCAAAAATTGTCGCTCTGATGCAAACAACTGATGAGTTATCTACTTAATTTGATGAACAAAACGACTTACGTATTTTAAACATGCTAACCTTTAGCCCGGTAAGCAAATTAAAAAAAAACGCAATATGTAGGCTACACGAGAACGGAGACGTCGAGTAACCAAAACAAATGCGTTAAACAAATTCGTACACGTTATTTATCAATTTAACTCTAGATTAAAGGATATACAACGAGAAACAACGTTTGACAACCTTTAAACAGTTTTAATAACTATCTCAAAAATTTCGCTCTGATGCAAACAACTGATGAGTTATCTACTTAAATTTGTTGAACAAAACGACTTACGTATTTAAACATGCTAACCTTTAGCCCGGTAAGCAAATTAAAAAAAAACGCAATATGTAGGCTACACGAGAACGGAGACGTCGAGTAACCAAAACAAATGCGTTAAACAAATTCGTACACGTTATTTATCAATTTAACTCTAGAATTAAAGGATATACAACGAGAAACAACGTTTGACAACTTTTAAACAGTTTTAATAACTATCTCAAAAATTATCGCTCTGATGCAAACAACTGATGAGTTATCTACTTAATTTGTTGAACAAAACGACTTACGTATTTAAACATGCTAACTTTAGCCCGGTAAGCAATTACGCAATATGTAGGCTACACGAGAACGGAGACGTCGAGTAACCAAAACAAATGCGTTAAACAAATTCGTACACGTTATTTATCAATTTAACTCTAGAATTAAAGGATATACAACGAGAAACAACGTTGACAACCTTTAAACAGTTTTAATAACTATCTCAAAAATTGATCGCTCTGATGCAAACAACTGATGAGTTATCTACTTAAATTTGATGAACAAAACGACTTACGTATTTTAAACATGCTAACCTTTAGCCGGTAAGCAAATTACGCAATATGTAGGCTACCCGAGAACGGAGGACGTCGAGTAACCAAAACAAATGCGTTAAACAAATTCGTACACGTTATTTATCAATTTAACTCTAGAATTAAAGGATATACAACGAGAAACAACGTTGACAACCTTAAACAGTTTTAAAACTATCTCAAAATTATCGCTCTGATGCAAACAACTGATGAGTTATCTACTTAAATTTGATGAACAAAAACGACTTACGTATTTTAAGCATGCTAACCTTTAGCCCGTGTAAGCAAATTAAAAAAAAACGCAATATGTAGGCTACACGAGAACGGAGACGTCGAGTAACCAAAACAAATGCGTTAAACAAATTCGTACACGTTATTTATCAATTTAACTCTAGAATTAAAGGATATACAACGAGAAACAACGTTTGACAACCTTTAAACAGTTTTAATAACTATCTCAAAAATTGTCGCTCTGATGCAAACAACTGATGAGTTATCTACTTAATTTGATGAACAAAACGACTTACGTATTTAAACATGCTAACCTTTAGCCCGGTAAGCAAATTAAAAAAAAACGCAATATGTAGGCTACACGAGAACGGAGACGTCGAGTAACCAAAACAAATGCGTTAAACAAATTCGTACACGTTATTTATCAATTTAACTCTAGAATTAAAGGATATACAACGAGAAACAAACGTTTGAAACCTTTAAACAGTTTTAATAACTATCTCAAAAATTGTCGCTCTGATGCAAACAACTGATGAGTTATCTACTTAAATTGTGGAACAAACGACTTACGTATTTAAACATGCTAACCTTTAGCCCGGTAAGCAAATTACGCAATATGTAGGCACACGAGAACGGAGACGTCGAGTAACCAAAACAAATGCGTTAAACAAATTCGTACACGTATTTATCAATTTAACTATAGAATTAAAGATTACAACGAGAAACAACGTTTGACAACCTTTAAACAGTTTTAATACTATCTCAAAAATTGTCGCTCTGATGCAAACAATGATGAGTTATCTACTAATTTGATGAACAAAACGACTTACGTATTTTAACATGCTAACTTTAGCCCGTAGCATTAAAAAAAAACGCAATATGTAGGCTACACGAGAACGGAGACGTCGATGTAACCAAACAAATGCGTTAAACAATCGTACACGTTATTTATCAATTTAACACTAGATTAAAGGATATACAACGAGAAACAACGTTTGACAACCTTAACAGTTTTAATAACTATCTCCAAAATGCGCTCTGATGCAAAAACTGATGAGTTATCTACTTAAATTGATGAACAAAACGACTTACGTATTTTAAACTGCTAACCTTTAGCCGGTAAGCAAATTAGCAATATGTAGGCTACACGAGAACGGAGACGTCGAGTAACCAAACAAATGCGTTAAACAAATTCGACACGTTATTTATCAATTTAACTCTAGAATTAAAGGATATACAACGAGAAAAACGTTTGGACAACCTTTAAACAGTTTTAACAAACTATCTCAACATTGTCGCTCTGATGCAAACACTGATGAGTATCTACTAAATTGATGACAAACGACTTCACGTATTTAAGCATGCTAACCTTTAGCCGGTAAGCAAATATAAAAAAACGCAATATGTAGCTCACACGAGAACGGAGACGTCGAGTAACCAACAATGCGTTAAACACAATTCGTACACGTATTATCATTTACTCTAGATTAATGAATATACAACCAGGACACGCTTGCACCTTATCAAAACAGTTTCAATAACTATCTCAACAATTGTCGCTCTGATGCAAACACCTGATGAGTTATCTACTTAAATTTGTTGAACAAAA
>JARSSU010048920.1:0-35062 GCA_029619165.1 Eurosta solidaginis
AACAGTATTAAAGAGTATTTTAAGAGGGAGTGGGCCCATAGTTCTATAGGTGGACACCTTTTCGGGATATCGTTATAAAGGTGGACCAGGGTTGACTCTAGAATGCGTTTGTACATTATGGGTATCAAACGAATGGTGATAATGAGTATTTTAAAAGAGAGTGGGCCTTCGTTCTATAGGTGGACGCCTTTTCGATATATCGCCATAAAGGTGGACCAGTGGTGACTCTATAATGTGCTTGTACAATATAGGTGTCAAATTTAAGGTATTAATAAGAATTTTAAAAGGGAGTGCTGGTGGTTGTATATGTGAAGGCGTTTTCGAGATATCGACCAAAATGTTGACCAGGGTGACCCAGAACATCATCTGTCGGGTACCGCTAATTTATTTATATATGTAATACCACGAACAGTATTCCTGCCATGATTCCAAGGGCTTTTGATTTCGCCCTGCAGAACATTTTCATTTTCTTTTACTTAATATCGTAGGTGTCACACCTATTTTACAATGTTTTTTCTAAAGTTATAATTTGCGTCAATAAACCAATACAGTTACCATGTTTCAACCCTTTTTTCGTAGTTGGTATAGAATTATGGCACTTTTTTAATTTTTCGTAATTTTCGACATAGAAAAAGTGGGCGTGGTCATATTCAGATTTCGGCCATTTTTTATACCAATAGAAAGTGAGTTCAGATAATTATGTGAACTGAGTTTAGTAAAGATATATCGATTCTTGCTCAAGTTATCGTGTTAATGGCCGAGCGGAAGAACAGACGGTCGACTGTGTATAAAAACTGGGCGTGGCTTCAACCGATTCCGCCCTTTTTCACAGAAAACAGTTATCGTCCTGGAATCTAAGCCGCTACCAAATTTCACAAGGATTGGTAAATTTTTGTTCGACTTATGGCATTAAATGTATCCTAGACAAATCAAATGAAAAAGGGCGGAGCCACGCCCATTTTGAAATTTTATTTTATTTTTGTATTTTGTTGCACGATATCATTACTGGAGTTGAATGTTGACATAATTTACTTATATATTGTAAAGATATTAAATTTTTTGTAAAAATTTCACTTAAAAAAAAATTTTTTTTAAAAGTGGTTGTGGTCGTTCTCCGATTTTGCTAATTTTTATTAAGCATACATATAGTAAGAGGAGTAACGTTCCTGCCAAATTTCATCATGATATCTTCAACGACTTCCAAATTACAGCTTGCAAAACTTCTAAATTACCTTCTTTTAAAAGTGGGCGGTGCCACGGCCATTGTCCAAAATTTTACTTATTTTCTATTCTGCGTCATAAGTTCAACGCACCTACCAAGTTTTATCGCTTTATCCCTCTTTGGTAATAAATTATCGCAATTTTTCGATTTTTCGAAATTTTCGATTTCGAAAAAGTGGGCGTGGTTTGGCCGATATCGTTCTTTTTAAATAGCGATCTGAGATGAGCGCCCAGGAATATACATACCAAATTTCGTCAAGATATCTCAAAATTTACTCAAGTTATCGTGTTAACGGACAGACGGACGGACGGACGGACGGACGGACATGGCTTAATCAAATTTTGTTTCGATACTGATGATTTTGATATATGGAAGTATATATCTATCTCGATTCTTTAATACCTGTACAACCAACCGTTATCCAATCAAAGTTAATATACTCTGTGAGCTCTGCTCAACTGAGTATAAAAATTAGTAAAAAATCTGAAGGCAATCACTCTAACCATATTTGACAACAACAAAAAAACTGACGTGCAGCAGAGCCTTGCACAGTGATACAAAGGTTGTACTGCGCTGACAACCTCTTGAAAGGATTGCGCTACATAAACCCTTGAATCAAATTTGTATTTTAGCCGCCTCTTACGACAGATATACCAGCCGCGGATATATTCTAAGCCCCCTAACCCGCAATTAGCTCATTATGATGCATGGATGTGATAGTTTCCTTAATGCATTTAGCTATTAATGACGTTGGTTTTGCCGAAGGCGGTGAGATGATCGCGTTCGTCCACAACTACTTAAGCATACCAACGGAAATAGTTAGCGAAAAACTGAGGCGGTCTAGGACCATAGCAAGGTGAACACAAGTTGATCGGGGTATGGTAGAGGATGACCAATGGTCTTAATAATAGCGAGGAGTTTCGGGATAGCAACGGATGCCGCAGAGATAGAGAGGAATCCAGTCTAACAATAAGACAAGCAACAGTGGTAGTGTCGTGACGTAGAATCAGAGAGCCCGGAAGGATGAGAATATCGAGGTGGACGCATGATATACTAAGGTTAATGTTTTATTTTGTTACGCTGACCCTTAATCAGGGAGAGTAAACAGTTCGTGAATACTCGCTGCTTCCATAGCTAGCTGAAACTTCATAAACCATAGGGCATTGGGCTTAGGCAATTATCAGCAGCTAAAGCCAGATCTAGGGGGATTAAACCATGTAGGCATAGTAAGAAAGCCCTCCATCCCACAAATAACTGGGAGACGCGCGAGAAAGCTGAAACATTTAGGGTAAGTCGTCCTGGTGAAGCGAACGGTAAGTCAAACCATTGCAGCACCACTCAGATAGCTTGAGAGCATCAAATCCTTTTACTTGTGGACACCACACTCTCCATAGAAGCACACTATATATGTATAAAATGCCAGAAAATAAGGCAGAGTTGTACCCGGGTTGCGTCATCGTAAACCAATCTGTGGGCTTAGGCGGTCTTATATGCGAGGAGTTAGGGGTCGTATGGTCACAAAAGGATATCTAAACAGTGATAGTTGTTAAACGGGCAGATGTAAAGTCCTACAGGCTCCAAAGTATGTACAAACATATTTAAGGTAACGAGCCGCTGTGAACTTCTGTACACCAAAACAACAACGTAAGCAGCCATCGATTACCAACCGTACAGGTGAGGACCAGAACAATCCGCATTGCTCGTGATGTTAGAAAATAGATAGATTAAGAGCGAACATAAGTCGTTAGTCGCGAAATTAGCGCAGACACGTTAAGACTGCTACAAATTACTAAATATCGAAGACAATAGAACAGACCGACAATGAAAATATATTATTAGAGTAATTACCTGGCGTCGGCGGCCTAACCTCACGATGCACTAATGAACACGGATGAAAGCAACGTTTTACCAGCGCCCAGCGTCTTCTCCTTTTTGACTGATGCCTTGTAAGTGATCAATTGACTGGTTCCTTAAAAAGTTGCAAACGTCCGCCCTTAAAATTTAGAGGGCCAAAGCTATATTTGCGAGGATCAAAAATATTTTTTTTATTTTTTTTTAGTTTCCGAGACCATAAACTTTAAACTCATCTGCAGACTTTTGCTGCTGTTTTATTTTGTATGTGTCTTTAATTTCGTATGGGTTTTTTATTATGTTTTTTTCGCCCTTTTCAGAGGAATATGTGTTCCACTCTTAAATCAGCAGTGTCAGGATCAAAAGCAAAATTACAATATTTTGGTTTTCTTGAATTGGCCCACTGTGCCTTAGTTTCACAATTTCCATCACTCGTCAATTTCACAATAAGAGCAAATATTTTTCCGCTATTGACAACTCCCCGCACTTGACCTTCTGCACCAAAGTCTACATAGTCTAAAAAAGCAAATAAAATGTCTGTGACTAACTATACTAGCCACACCTCTGCAACTGCAACCAAACCAAAAAAAAAGAAAAACAAACAAACACGAAACAACAAAAAATTGACAACCAAACTTGACTTGCCTTCCTAGCTTGCATTCAACTTTTTCTTCACATTTCACTCATTTTACCATTTATCACTTCTGCTAAGCTTATGCTTTGTGTGTACCACCGGTGCTGTATTGGTTACCCTCTTGCCTTGTACGCCTACTCACCTATCCACCCATGTTTGCGATGTGTAATCAATCACTTTGGCACGTTTCGATACGAAAGAAAATTGGTGAACCACCAATATCCGCTTGTTTACGTACCAATGCTCCAATCATTCCATCGAATTTACCATTCTTCAGGTAACCCCAGGTGGATGTTTTTGAAAGAATGAAACTGAAAATAAAAATATAAAAACAATTTTCCTTCTAAGTACATAAAGCATTTGTGATAATTGAAATTTACATTATTAAATTTGTTTTTTAATAAAAAACAATATTTTCTCATACATTGATGAGTTGGCAAATTATTCTCACTACGAAAAATTTAAAAATTGGATGGATTATAAGTGACTTTTACTTGTTTGCGCGAGCAAGCAACTTTCGAAATTTTTCAGAATAGAGATTGGATATTGTCAATAGAAAGTACGCTACATAAGTCTGAACGTCTGTAGACTGCTGTAATTGTTTCAGCCGCAAAACCACTCATCAAATGCTGAGGCAATGTAGGACATGAACAGTCCATTTCTGGATATACCGCTAGAATTCTTCAGCACATTAGCACCTTCTAGACCTACTACTTTGTCCTTTTTTTTGTTTGTTACCCTGAACAGTCGGTAGGTTTTCCTTTCAACTGTCGTTTGCAGAGTTGTGTCGTTACCGTTGTTGTTGTAGCCTAGAAGACACTCCTCGAAGGTTTAGGGAAGTGTTAACGATGTGGATGGCATTTTGCCCTCTATCCTTGAATGAACGGGTTCTCATCTTCTGATTCCTTTGTGCAACTACGCTATATTCCAAATATAAAAGTGCAAAAATTGCTGAATTCTCCATTCACCGTGGCACTTGGAGGTATTGCACATCAATAACATTTCTTTAAGAGGAGGTCTAAACCTTAGCCGAGTATATACAGCTTCCCGTATGATAAAGAAACAAGTTTTCGTATACAGGTACCAATTCCTTCTTTACATAATTTTCCAAGGCACGATGAGTACACGTAAGCGCGTGCGTATTAGGAATTTACACTCTTAAACGACAGCGTCCTTCGGCTTTTAAAAAATGGCGCATATAATACGCTGATAATGGAAAAATTCAAATTTCGATCCTTCTCCCATCTACTATAACGAAAAATATGGATAGACGTTGATAAACCCAAGCATGAGGGCACGGTAATTTCACTTAAGACTTTATCTGAATAAGACCGATTTACTAATCTCCAATAGTAAGAACAATATCTACTTTTGCCAATACTAAGCGGCCAGCAAATAGCCCTAACAGCGGGTTAGGGGCATAGAATATATCTGTCGTAAGAGGCGAATAAATACCCATATAAATTAAAGTGTTGCCAGCACAATTTATAGCTTCCCCAACCTAATTTTTAAGCTCACCAATACCTGGTGAATCCTATTTCTTTAGCAGCCGAGGCTGCGGCGATTCCAAGTACCTCATGAACTGTGAAGTGGCGGAAGGATGGTCTAGAAGGTTCAATGTAGTCATATGATTGTCGGGCTTGTACCTTTATGATGCTTGTTAAGGCAACGTACCGGATATTTGTCCAGCAGAGGGCCATTAACATAGATAAAACTCCTGAAAACCCTCAGAGAGTATCTTTATCGCTACAACAACATCACGAACTAATTAGCACTAAAAAATCTTATTTCACTCTGTGAAACAATTTTGGCTAAAATAGGGTATGCAGCCGAAGATGGTGAATATCGTTATATGACAAATTGTGTTGACGTCTGTCTCTACAGTTGTGGGTGGAAATTAGAAATCTAATAAGCATATAGAACGTTCAGTGCACTGTTTGAAAAGCGTCACACGCTGTTTGCACAACCTTCACGACTGCTTTAGTTCTTATTTCAAACACATGTACTTCCAATCCACTTCCATATACGCATAAATCAGTATTGAGATTGAATATTCGCTCCGGAAAAAATAGTCAGCAAGGACGTAGATGTATACTTATTCTCCGAAACTGAAGTCAGGTGTGCTTGATTCATATCGGGGTCTCTGCAGATTTCTGTATGAATATAGCTCTTCTCCTATAGCAGTTTGTATCACGCAGATATCCGCACCAGAAGACAGTGACGGAACAGTAGTTACACTCTCAATATAGCTAACGGGGATATTCGAAATTCTTTCTTGAACAAAGTTTTTTAAAACTTTTATTCGAGCTCTAGGCCACACAAATATATATATCAAAATTTCAAAAACCGATTTTGATTTTGCATATACAAAATATTTATTGTTGTCGATATTTCGACCTCAGTTTGCAGTCATCTTCAGGACTGGAAAAATAACACAAATATTACACTAAAAACATTAAATGCACATACAAATTAATAACTTACATATATGATTGTTGCTTATCGACTAATCTTATATATGAAATAAAACAATATAAGAAGCACCTAAGACAAGATGTCAACAATTAAAGAACCGTAATGGTAAACAAAATTTAACAATAACAACCATATATGACCTAATAAACTGTAAGTAACGCTCAAAACATATTTATCACCAACAGATTAGTTGTTGTTGTATGGCGAGAGAACATACAAAGGTGGTAGGACAGAACACGAACACATTAAACTCAGCATTACTTGTAGCTATTTTTGATGAGTTGTATGTAGGCTTGTGCACAGTGGTCCGTATCACACTTAAAATTCATACGTATATACGTAGGAGTATTTATAATGTGCAATGTTTCCAGAATGAAGCGCTTATTATAATGCTTGTCTTTTTATAAGCTTTTATTAACAGCTTTTATTAACTTTCACTTGGCTGTTGTCTGTAATCAAATTTTGCAAGTTAAATTTGATGCACTTCCCGGTGTCCGATTGAGCTGAAATTTTGCACACATGTTGTGATGGCTAGAATTCCAAATGGGGTTTTTTCAGTGATTCGTATATTAAAAATAACCTCTGTTAGATATGAGAAATGTATATCAAATTCGCATCGGGATTAACAGATTAACCCACCACAGCGAACTAATTATTTTACAAATTCTTTTTGCGTTATCCAACACAGGCAAAACTTGTCAGACATCTGAGAAAAGGGACGAGAGCGCAGGTGTCAGGTTCTGCCACAATCATATCCTCTGCCATTTCCGCTTAGGATCGAAAGCAAGTAACATCTGTAAAGCTTTTATAAATTGTGAAGTGATTAATCGAAAATTTTTTAGTCCATCGCGATCAATTTTCATTAAACAGTATATCAGTGAACTGCTAAAAAAAGCTTATAATTGTGATAAAAGTATTGTTTCGCCCAAGGCGATATTAAAAAACAAAAAAAAATAATATTGGTTTGAAATAAGTCCTAGTTTTATGTAATACAAAATATTCGCACAAGAAAGAATCCCCTCTTATATGCCATCTTTAACATCCGATGCGATTAGGAGTTAAAAATATAATTTATTAAAGGTGCGCTATACATATTTCCTCCTCCAAAAAGATCAAAACGTTATATATTATTATATTCGTAGGCGGCAAGGTTCCTTCCCTCGAGGAAATCCGTATAGGGGAAGGTACGCCTCCCCTTATCCAGCCCTCGCTGCGAATATCTAGCTAATATTATACCGCCGTAAATTGGGCCACAAACGAAGATATTATTTCATAAAGGCTTAGAGTGGGGTCCCATCTGCGCCGCCACTCCACGATGTATGTAAAAACCTATAAAAAGAGAACCCGAACCATACGCCGAAACTAAGAACAATAATTAAAACATTCTTTCTTAGTAAGTGCGATTTGAAGAAAAAAAAACAAAAACATATATATACATATAAATATAAAAATACCAGAAAAAATATTCAACCGCAATCATAGTAATATGCCAAATTTCCTCAATAATACAGCGCGTAATCAATAGTTTCCTTATTTTATAATTTTCCTTAAAATGCTTCTTTCCTAATTGAATTTCTTTCAAATAAATTTTCGCAAAATGGCACTTTAATATCTTTGGATCTAAATATTAGTCTAAAACCTTTGATATTAACTACAAAGGAGAAAATACACAAATTTATAAAAAAAAATTTAAATATGTAAGCCGAAACTAAATCAGTTTAAAAGCTAACTTAATGTAACTTTAGCAGCAACAACTACATAATATACAATTTTATTCCAAAATGTAACAAGAAGCCAACTATAAAATAAGTAATTTACATAAAATTCATAACAACCTTGTTTGCGCAAACATCGTTGCAGCACCCTGTTTAATGTAAGTAACACAAACAAATATACATACATAAATATGCAAATATGTAAGTTTTTGTGAGTGTAAATTAAATCATAAAATACTATGGCCCGTAATCATAGTCGCTGACTAAAATACTCTTTAGTTAACATCTTGCCTAATTTAAAAATGGGATTTAAAATTTTGGTCTCTCATAGACATATTAAACACAGTTTTCAGCTAAAATAAGCATGAGAAAAAGGCATTGATTGGCGTTATGAAGACATTTTTTAGAAGTTTTAAAAGTTCACCCTGTTCCTTACAACCGTGGTTACTTAACTCCACATATAAAAAATTACAATTTTTTACTTGACAAAAACTCTTATAATATCACAAAAATTGCCAAAGGAGTACCTGAAAACGCGTTTTGATCATAATCCGGTGGCGGATAATTATCATTCAGTTCTATTTAAAAGTTATTAGCAAACGTTTTGTAAAAATTCGCTGTTTTTTATCAGCCGTCAATTTAAAATTGAGTGCACAATCTATTAACTGAACATGAACATACTTATTTAAGAAAATTTACTTAATTTCATTCTTAAAAAAATATTTAAATCTCGCAACATAAACGAATAGGTAGCTAAAGCGCATTTGGGCACCTTAAAGCAAAGGAAGCAACAAGAGTGAATAGTCATACACCCGTATTCATGGTGAATAGTAGTGAATAGTTTGGAAGAATGTTGTAAAGAAAAGTTGTTTGCAATTAAGATAGATGTGACAGCCAAAATTATGCAAACCTTAAATGTTAGGTGGCCCTAACCGTTAAAGCCGTTTAATTTAATAGATCCGAAACCGAATAGGGGGGGATATATCTAACCTTGATACTAATATGTATGCAGGACAAATTTTGTTTTATCTTCGCAAAGTCAGCATAAATAAAGGGAGTTTAGTATAGTTTTCCATAGGAAGAAGTGACTTAGAATGTTGAGCCATTGTACATGCACCTGCAAAGTGCAAGTCCCTTTTACATTAGATAATCATTGAACTCAAGGTCGATCACGAAATAGACTAAGAGGGAAGAGGGTGATAGAGGGGGGAAGATGGTTCAGCAGCGCACGTACCAAGCAGTTCTTAAAATTTTTATTGCTAATCCTTGTTCTATTCCGTGTTTTATTTCACGCGTTCTTTTAAGAGGAATTGGCAAATGTAAAGGGGAATAAAAGACACAAATACAGCAGAATTGAATTCAAAAAGTCTGTACTGTAATTCAATAATTATAAGCCGGAAATAAGAAATTGTTCTTTTATTAATATATATTCACATCAAACCGAATAAGTCACCAACAAACGGCTGCGAAACTAGAGAAAATTGTTTCAGCGCAAAATGCCTCTTAAGTTAATTCTTTTTTGTGTACAAAAATATCACCAAAATTACATCAAACCACATGAAAGTGCTTAAACTGTTTTTTTGCAAAAATATCTTGACAGAGTAACAAGTATTGTTTGCCGCCTTCGAATTATTGCTTCCGAAATTAAAATGCGTCATTTGACACCTCTCCCGAAACTTTTTGACATGTATTAAAAATCGACGCCTGTTTATTTCCAAATTAATGCCAAAATCAGTAGGATGCTACTTTTTCCTCAAAGATACTAAAATATCAAAGCTCACAAATATCTTTGAATGCGGAATAGTCTTAATTAAAAATATGGCTATAGCCAAGTAAACCATCGCACAATTTAAGTTTGTGTAATTTTCGTCACAAACATATTAATACGTCATTCTAGGTATAATAAATTAATCCCTGACGTATATTTGCTTGTCGGGGAAGCCTTTTTTCACTTCCATTTAAGTTCATCGCGTTTAAATGAGCAAATTGTTTAATTTCTCGCAACTTTTGACAACAGACCACCAACTTAAAACCCTATTTTAAAAAATTAAAATCGGGCTCATGTCATTTAAATTTACAATACTTTTTTTGGGATAAAATAGTGTTTAAGTGGACTATAACAGACTTAAAATGATATTTAACAATAGAACCATGTTTTAAACTAATAAAACTCTATTTTATTTCGACTATGATTACGGGCCTATAAGTTTTTACTCATCATAAAGCTGGATATCAACAGTTAACACATATTTTCATTGATTTAATTTAGCTCAAACTGTGTTAATCTATATTTCGGTATATTATTACAAACATAAATATGTAAGCATTTTTTGTATATCCAGGCAATCGCAGCTGAATTGAATTAAGAATGAGTAATGAAATTATTATTATATATTTAGGCTTAAAATAAATTTTACGACTAACAAGAAAAAGAGCACTAGCTGCTTTGGCTATCGGCTCATAATATATATTGTAATCATAAATTTAAGAGAATGAGGATAAATCTCTTTTTATACTTAGTTGAGCAGAGCTCACAGAGTATATTAACTTTGATTGCATAACGGTTGGTTGCTACAGGTATAAAGGAATCGGGATAGATATAGACTTCCATATATCAAAATCATCAGTATCGAAAAAAAATTCGATTGAGCCATGTCCGCCCGTCCGTACCGTCTGTCCGTTAACACGATAACTTGAGTAAATTTTGAGGTATCTTGATGAAATTTGGTATGTAGGTTCCTGGGCCACTCATCTCAGATCGCTATTTAAAATGAACGATATCGGACAATAACCACGCCCACTTTTACGATATCGAAAATTTCGAAAAATCGAAAAAGTGCGATAATTCATTACCTAATACGCATTAAGCGATGAAGCTTGGTAGGTGAGTTGAGCTTATGCCGCAGAAAAGAAAACTAGTAAAATTTTAATTTAGAAGTTTTGCAAGCTGTAATTTGGCAGTTGTTGTAAGATATCATGATGAAAATTGGCAGGAACGTTACTCTTATTATTATATGTCTGCTTAATAAAAATTAGCAAAATCGGAGAACGACCACGCCCACTTTAAAAAAAATTTTTTTTATAAATTCAAATTTTAAAAGAAAAGTTAATATCTTTACAGCATATAAGTAAATTATGCCAACATTCAAATCCAGTAAGGATGTGGTGCCAACAAAATACAAAAAATAAAAGAAAATTTCAAAATGGGCGTGGCTCCGCCCTTTTCATATAATTTGTCTAGGATGCTTTTAATGCCATAAGTCGTAACAAAAATTAACCAATCCTTGTGAGATTTGGTAGAGGCTTAGCTCCTAGGACGATAACTTTTTTCTGTGAAAAAGGGCGAAATCGGTGATGCCACGCCCAGTTTTTATACACAGTCGACCGTCTGTCCTTCCGCTCGGCCCGTTAGCACGATAAATTGAGCAAAAATCGATATATCTTTTCTAAACTCAGTGCACGTACTTATCTGAACTCACTTTATATGGTGTAAAAAATGGCCGAAATCCGACTATGACCACGCCACTTTTTCGGATATCGAAAATCACGAAAAATGAAAAAAATGCCATAATTATATACCAAATACGAAAAAAGGAATGAAACATGGTAATATGTATTGGTCTACTTGACGCAAAATATAACCTTAGAAAAAAACTTGGTAAAAATGGGTGTGACACCTACCATATTAAGTAGAAGAAAATAAAAAAGTTTGCAGGTCGAAATCAAAGGCCCTTGGAATCTTGGAAGGAATACTGTACGTGGTATTACATATATAAATAAATTAGCCGCGTACCCGACAGATCGATGATCTGGGTCACCCCTGGTCCACAATTTGGTCGATATCTCGAAAAAAACCTTCACACTCCCTTTTAAAACCCACATTAATACCTTTAATTTGATACCCATATCGTACAAACACATTCTAAGGTCACCCCGCGTCCAACGTTTATGGCGATATCTCGAAAAGGCGTCCACACATATAGAACTAAGGCGCACTCCTTTTTAAAATACTCATTAACACCTTTCATTGATACCCATATCGTTACAAAACAAATTCTAGAGTCACCCCTGCGCCCACCTTTATGGCGATATCTCGAAAAGGCATCCACCTATTAGAACTAAGGCCCACTCCCTTTTAAAATACTCATTAACACCTTTAATTTGATACCCATATCGTACAAAAAAATTCTAGAGTCACCCCTGGCCCACCTTTATGGCGATATCTCGAAAAGGCATCCACCTATAGAACTAAGGCCCACTCCCTTTTAAAATACTCATTAACACCTTTAATTTGATACCCATATCGTATAAACAAATTATAGAGTCACCCCTGGTCCACCTTTATGTCGATATCTCGAAAAGGCGTCCATCTATAGAACTTAGGCCCACGCTCTTTTAAAATACTCATTAATCACCTTTAATTTGATACCCATATCGTTACAAACAAATTCTCGAGTCAGGCCTGGTCCACCTTTATAGCGATTATCCCTAAATGGCGTCCATCTATAGATCTATGGCCCACTTCCTCTTAAAAATACTCTTTAATACCTTCCATTTGATACACATGTCATACAACAACATTCCAGGGTTACCCTAGGTTCCTTTTACAACATGGTGATTTCCCTTGCTTTGTCTCCACAGCTCTCAACTGAGTATGTAATGTTCGGTTACACACCCGACACTTAGCCTTCCTTACTTGGGTACTTCTAACCTCATGTTTTAAGAAGAAAAAATTTCGGGATTCGGCAGGGAGCGAGAGTAAATAAAGAGGCAAAGCAACACCACAGACCTCCTCTCATAGGTGTATTGTTTTTTTTCCGCATACTTGGTTTCTTGCATAGTAATTCTGTTTTCGGTATTTTGGCAAATGTTAGATGACATGTGTGTATGTGCAGGGTATTGCTCTGAGTTCAGATTATCGCTGTCCGTCCGGTTTTCCTATTACTATGCTAGTTAAGAGAGTCCGTCCGTATATAAATAATATGAGCTGAAAGCATTTTTTCTTTTTGAATGAATTTTCTGTGCGGGTTTATTCCATAAAGTGCATGAATTACTTTTTTTATATATACTTACGCTAGGGTGGTTTGATAGGAGCAAAAAACCCCGACCTCCCGACTGACTAATTAAGCCTGGTTTAATGCAAGCATGTACGCCCCGCTGCCTATTCCCTAGTGTCGCGTCCATGACAATAGTATAACTCATATGACAATGCAATATTACTTTGCGAAAATTCGATAAATTAATCGATAAAATAGTTATCGGTAAAGATTTGTGTTCACAAAGTAATAAAAGCCTAAGTCCTCAAGAACGCAGGTAACTTCGCTTTGTTTGTGTATGCAAGAAACGTAGAAGTTAGGCTGTTATCGCCAAATGTTGCATACTTTTTGTTGCATACTTTTTGCGCACGTGATTTTGTTTTACAGATTTTTGGCGATGGAACAGAGCAGGCATCTGCAATCCGTAATTGTAAACTGAACGCGACATAGGCAAAGTCACAATAAAATATGATTTTAAAATTAGTTTAACCTTGTATATGTTGATGCATTAAAAGAAATGGATAGGATGAGAAACGTTACAAATAAATAAGTAAAGATTACATAACTAATTTAAACAATATTTTACCCTACTAAAAATTAAAAAAAATTCATATTTAAATTAAATTTAAGAAAAAAGCATTTCTAAGAACAAGCTTCCATTACTTGTTAATAAAATGAACTAAAAAGTAAAAAATAATATTAAAGAAAAACAATTTTTAAAATAAGCTTTTATTATTGGTAATACAATTAACTGAAAAAGTAAAAAAATAAATTGACTATAAAGAAATATAACACTTTATAATACCTATAACGATAATTAGCCTTTTTCGTCTGCACCAAAAAATTCCATATTGTACATAATTATATATTTTTAACATTAAAACTTTACACCTAAATTATTAAATCTTATCAGTTTATTATCTGCAGTCCTAACTGTTATAATAAAAAGCGTGTGTACATTGTGATAGCAAGAAAAAGAGGTCCTATATGTTCTTAATTATACCATCAAAATTTAACACGCTTTTTATTAGAACAATTAGGACTATGATATAAACTGCAAGATTTAATAATTTAGGTGTAAAGTTTTATGTTAAAAATATATAATTTGGCTAGCCTGCATACATTTAAAAAGCTTTTTATCCGTCTGCCCTCAACCTCTTCACTTTTTCCCAATTCTTTTACTCACTCCTCCCTCCGTCTTTTTCTCTTCATCTACCTCCACCTTCGTCTCATTCTATCTCTCTCTCAGTCTATCTCTTTTGTTCCCGTCACTGTCCCAGTCCCACTCCGAGTCTCAGTCCCAGTCCTAGTCCTAATCCCAGTCCCAATCCGTCTCTAGTCGGAAAAAAGGATCGCAAACACTAATATAGGAAAATTTTACATACCAAATTTCAGGCAAATCGAATAGGACGTATGTAAATAGGTATGTGGGTATAATTATATTCATTTCGGGTATAATAACATTACTCTGTACTAAAGCACTAAGTCAACAGCTTTCATTTGATATCTATATTGTATAAACACTGTCTAGGCATTCAGGGGCCCACGTTTTGGCCTATATCTCGAGACCCTAGTCACCCAGGGGTATGAAAATTACCCTCTACTAAAGCATTCATCAACAGCTTTCATTTGTTATCCATATTCTATAAACACATTCTAGGGGTACCCCTGGTCCACGTTTGAACAATATCGACTGACGCATCTCTTCAAACACCGGCGACCAACTAACACACATTTTAGCCTTTCCTTTTATATAATATAAATTTTTATTTTTCACACTTCACTATAATATTAAAACGAAATGCAGATATTCATTGCTTTTGAAATTCGGTTTAAAAATTGCACATGGACACAACTAAAGACTCTCCTGAATTAAAAAAAAATTCTTAATACTTCTAAATCGCGGGTCCCCCTCAGGGTGTAATCCACTCACTTCCCCCCCACTCCGATGGGCCTGGTTATGTGATATACTTGATATCATTCGCTATACTATTTTTCAGGTTGCTTAATTAAACACCAAGCAATTACACGGAAGTATAACCTATCCTATATTTCAAGTTAGATCAAACTAATACACGGGGTGCAAAAGAAATTCAAAATCGGTTCAGTAGTTTAGGAGTCCTTCGCGGACAAACATAGTGACACGTGATTTTTATATATAAAGATGTACAATTTTTTTGTCGCAGACGAAAAAGCCTAATTATCGTTAAAGGTTATAATGAACCTATAAAGTGTTATATTTCTTTACAGTGTCAATTTATTTTTACTTTTTAATTAATTTTATTAACCAGTAATAAAAGCTTATTTTAAAAAGATTTTATCTTTAATTTTATTCTAATTTCTAATATCTTTTTCTGATATAGCTACAAGCAATGCTGAGTCAATTTGTTCGTGTTCTGTCCTACCACCTTTGTATGTTCTCTGGCCATACAATAACAACTAACCTGTTGGTGATAAATATGTTTGAGAGTCGCTTACAGGTTATTAGTGCATATATGGTTGCTTCCTTAATTGTTTACATCTTGTCTTAGGTGCTATTGTTTTACTTCATATTTAAAATTAGCGTAAGTTGGTAATTTTTATGTGCATTTAATGTTTTAGTGTAATATTATTTTAATTTGCAGTCCTACAGATGACTTCAAACTGAGGTCGAAATATAGACAACAATAAATAGTGTATATGCCAAATCAAAATCGGTTTTCGAAATTTTGATATATATATTTCTGCGGCCTAGAACTCGAATAAAAGTTTTCAATAAGCACAAGGCCGGTAATAACTACAAAAGAAACAATTATGAACAAATTTGTATTTTAAAAGTGAATGAGTACCATTAATTCAATTTCAATATCTAGACCAGTTGTCTCCAAACTAAAACACAGCCGTAAGATTAAACCCTCGTAGTGATAGTGGTTTAGTCCTTGATTAACGAGTAACGAAGAAAGATGTATGCACGCATGTTTGTTAAACTCAAAAAGCAGTTCGAGATATGTTATAAAATTTATATTTTATTGCATAAGTCCATCAAACATTTAAAATTTACAAAATTGCTAATATTAAAAAGTTAAGACATTCTGCGCATAAGCTTACATTTGTAAAAAAGTTTCTTTTTTTTAAATACGCAAATAAAGAATAACCTCCACTGATGTTGCTGCGACGCCAAAAGAAAGAGAATAATGATATGAAGCTGACGACCTCTGATCTAGTCTCACATGGACGAAACTTTAATTAGAGAAGAACAAAGAGTATTTTAAGTGGAGACAACATACCTAGACTCAGAGCAGTACGCATTGGTTATTACGCAATAGGCAAGCACTAGGAACATATGTATGGTAGCTCTGCTTAGTGATTCATAGGTCAAGAGGAGTTTAATGGAATCAAAACGACTTAAATATCTACTATGAACGTCATGGTTTATAGCCATCGTAACTGCCTCTTATTATTCGTATACATTTTAAGAAGACACCTAAAAGAGAGCCCCTACACGGTGTTACAAATACAACGAAAAATAGCTGGGCGTATCAGATTAATTTAAATTTTTCTATTTTTTACTCGTATTCGTTTTCCAATATAATCAATACATAAAAGAAGCGAGAAGCATGAAGAAACCTGGGTATTAAAAATACCATCAAAATTTGTGTTCAGTGATCTACAATTTTAGCACTTCGTTGCATAAGTTACAGTGGTAAATAAGTGACAAAACTTACAATAGAAATAAATACGTATAAAAAATCCTTTTTGAAACGACGAAACAAAATAGAACACTAATACAAACAACAAACATTAAGTAAACGAACCTGAAATTGTACAAATCCCTTACGTGCGAGAGTAAAGCAAAATTGAAGCGATGCATTGAGTCCAAATGCGTGTCGTAGCGTGTTGTTAGGTAATGCTCCAGGGTATCTGTGAGATTTTTGTTTCTTATCTGCAAACAAATTGAAAAGAAAAAAGAGTGAAATAAAAGAAAAATTCTAGACATGCATACATATGTGAAACGTCTAAAATAGGTATCAAATATTTACTTTTATGGATATCTAGAAGTAACAACTAAATACTACACTACCGAAAATTATATTAACTATACCATTTCCAGTTGTAAATGATAAAGCATGATTTGAAAATAAGAATCGTCAATTGTAAATTAGAAAGCATCAAATGTAAATGCGAAAACGTTATATCAAAATGAGAATAGTCAATAGATATGAGAAGAGTCAGTCATTTGTAAATGAGAGAGCAATAAATGAATTGTGAAAGCGTTTGAGAACAGTCCGTTGGAAATGAGAAAGCGCCAAATGTAAATGCGAACGCGTCATTTAGAAATAAGAATAGTCAGGTGTAAATAACAAAGCATAAACTTAATATGCGTGAGCGCTGCTTGCAATGCAATATATGTACATTGGAATGATTTTCCGTCATCCCTTGTAAAATTTGACTTGGAGACAAACCGGTTTCGGCATTGCGCCATCATCAGAATGTCAACGGAAAATCATTCCAATATACATCAGTTAGCCTTCCTCTCGGAAAATCAACACAATAAAACAAATAAGCTCGTACATTCATTTATTCCGCGCGCTATCAGTGGATTGTCATCGTTAACCGACATAGGGTCCGTTTAGCATGGATACATGTGCTGCTTCAGTAAGGTCTGTTTGTCAAAAATTGGAGAAATTAGCAAACGTTTTATACGACTAAATTTTGGTGGACCATGCAACTCGAGAATCGAGCCAGCGTTAGCTGATGCTTAAAAAGTGCTGCATTTAGCACTGAGCTCTCCAATGCTGATCTCTATCGTGAGTCTCTAAGGACCATACCATTAACAAAGGTATGTTGAATGTAGAGCAACAGCTGCAATATTTATGTTGCAGATTAATCTGTGTATGGAGCCAAGTGACCAACAACTAAAGAAGACTACATGGAAGCAATTTAGTATTCAACGTTGTTCCCCTGCAATATATGTCAGTCGGAGCGGAGGTAATTTCACATCAAGAGTTATTATCCTTAGAGGATATGCCCGTTGCCATATGTATAGCTTATCTTTATATCCATTTTGTATTCTAAATTAAAATTACGTTTTCGAATTTCATTTGATATTTCTCATTTGCATCTTTCGCAGCGATTGCTCCAATCCTTATACTTTTATTTTTGTTAAAAGATGACTGAAAACTAATGTTCCTTTTACTATGAAGGCGGGACAAAAATTAAGTTAATTCGACAGGGGCTGGCCGAGGTCAACGCAAATGAGATGAGCATTCGAGAGAAAGGTATTTCGGAGGATGTTTGAGCAGCGCTGATAATAATGATCGAGCGCATACATATATAATGCCAAACACAGTGACGATTGAAGAAACTCGCGCCTTGAAGATATTTGTAAAGAAAACTTAGAAGCTGAAGATGGAGGAAACCCCCCTACCTGGCAAAAGGTCAGTGGAGAAAACTTGTTCTAGTTAGTGGCAATTATCGAAAGGTTGAAATTACTGACAAGCTTTGTCAGCGACTTCTTGAGGGTTTTATTTGTAAATGTAACGATTGTGCCCACAGCAGAACAATTATAGCAACGATCGACACATACAATTGCACATGTGTTACATAGCTAACACTTTCAGCCTAAAAGTCGACTACGATTTATCTTGACGATGTTAACCCATTAACGTTATCTGTTTTTATAATGTTAAATGTTCTTATTGTTGTTAAACTCAGTTATCTATAAATGATGGCAGAGAGATCACTCCAAATCAGACATCGGTGTTTCATACATCTTAAAAGCTGCAGACATTGGTGCTTTATCGGTAACCGGTATCGGTAACCTTATAACAGCTGATTCGACCAACCTTATGAGAATCAACGCAATAGATTATTGGTGCCGCTAAGGTCGTAACCGTATCGTAGCCAACCAATTGGGTTTTGGTTTACCGTCGTAACGATAAATGCTGATTACGTTACGGATGCGACAACAGCGATACGACATACGGCACCAATGACTACGCTTAGATGGTGGAACCTCACACAGATAGCCTGCGCTCTTTGTTTAGTGAATGGTCAGTCTGCAATGAGCAATTGGCGTGTCAACATCGAGTGTCGGTATCGCTAGTTGCGCAGCAAAAAATATGTTCACATATTTACGTAAATACATTTTATTAATATGAATTAATTTAACTAATTTAATAGGAAAAAATGCGGCAGGATCTAATAGAGAAACTGTAAATTTTATTTGAAAATAATGCTAAAAATTCTCGAAAATTCGGCGAATTTTCATCAAAATTCTTAATTTTTTAGTGTATATATAGTTTTGTTGCCCATTAATTCTAGAACAATCAGGTATCAGTCCTAAATTCGTAAATATTAATGGTAATAGCAAAAAACGTATGTATTTATTAGGAAAATTATAGGGATCTATTTGTATGTGCAATTGGAATTTAAAGTAGTAAGTAAAAGATAAAAAAACATTTTAAAGACTACCTTTATAAAAATTGCTCAAAAAGCATCTCTTTATGAAGTTCTTATCAAGCAGCATCCTGTATCTGTAGATTTGATCCGGGAACGTTTTCTTGAGCATTTCTTGACCCCCTCAATTGAAGCATATTTTCTGCATAGAGAAGTTTAGGGAGTCAGAGTGTAATATTGTTCAATAATTTTTTTATTAAATTTGGATGGCACTTTCGTATTAAAAGTATATTGTTCAAATTTGTTGAAGTCAATTTACGCCGCTGCTTTGAAAAAATATATTTCAACTCGGAAAATGTTTGCTCACAAAAATATGTGGAAGCAAATAATGACAAACATATTAACGATTTTTTTTAAGCCCAGGATAGTTTGTGCCATCCAAATTCTTCCAGAATTCAATTATATTTGTGACATCGGGAACAATCACTTCACTTCTTAAAAAAACAAGTTCGCATTGTAGCTCGAATTGATATTTAGTTACATCGCACCGAAAAGGATCTTCATAAAGTTCTATTAGTGGACTCATATTTTCAAAATCCCTAAACCTATCTTGAAATTCTCCAAAAGCGTTTACTCGTGCTAAAGTCAGAAAGAATCAATGCAGTTTTCGAAAAACTGGAATAATCACCGCTTTGCAAATCGCTTAGAAGTAAAAACAACTTTGTCCTAATATATTTAAGATTTTGTAGGCATCCGGTAAACTTAACCCTTTTCTTGAGGTTGTAGGTTATATTCGTTCAAAAACTTCGTTGCGTCTGACAAAAACGCCAAGTTCAAAATAAAATTTGTATCCTTGAGCAACGATATAAAACGAACTTCTTTTTTGTCTATTTCCAGAAATTGTAGAACTTCTGCTCTTAGGTCAAACATCCTATTAAGGCAATCGCCACGGCATAACCATCATTTTTAGGTCATTGTGGACGGCTCATTTGCTTTTCAAAAAGCTTACGAATTTCCTATGGGAAAGTGATTGGTGACCACAAACGTATTTTATTTATAATTTCCTCTGCTGTTTTCATGACTGGGTGATCTGTTAAAAACTTCGAAGAAAGTGCCGCCTGGTGTATAATGCAGTTGAAGCCTGATGCTTAATACTAAAAGCATATATTTATACTTAGTTTATCAAAAACTTTTATCATTAAGTCTTTAATAATTTACCGTCAATGAACGGTCTACCCTTCTTCGCCAGTTTAAAACTTACTAAAGAATATAATTCAGTCTTTAATTCGTTGTGCCTTTTTTCCCCTGCCAGGGAATTGCATATTGGGCAACCACCCTTTTATTTTTTCTAAAAATAAATGCTTTTTCTCCTCAAAAAGTTTTAATTTTTTGTTGCATTCAACTTATTTAAGTTTTTATGCGAACTTTCAAAATATCGTTTGATGTTATGTACGTATGTACGTAGCTGAAAATGTTTTGTAGCATAAAACGCATTGAATTTTGCCCAAAGGCGTTGTTCAACATAAAATATTCGCTTGCCATTGTGCCCATCGATAATTTATTATTTATTGCGTGCTTAGCCGTTGCAGTCTAACAAGCGAATTGATCAGTGAATCAATTGGTTCGTGCGATCAAAGCGCTCTCACTAATATATCCACACAACATTTTTGCCGACACTTGCTCTAAATTTAACTGTATATGTTAGTAATATGTAGATATTGTTAATAATGCTAATTTTAGGGTTACGAAAATATTATCAAGCTCTCAATTTTACGATTGTATATAACTGTAATCCTTTTATTTCTATACATTTAACATTTATGATATTTATAGACCTACTCAAATGTAATTTCGATTATAGTATAGCGACTTTTAAAGAGGACACAACGCCCTCAAAACATTTAAAGCGTTTTACTTTTTTGGTTGCCGAGTTTGGTTTGACTTAGACACAAGTAGACAGTATTGACTCTTGTGGCTAGTTTTGCTAAGCACGGATGTACTAATCACGTAAGGAAGACCTTCTTCCCTACAATTGGCGCCTAACTAAAATTAAAAAAAAACAAATATTTTGTGCAGGCATCACCAGAGATTTTGGTATTGTGTTATAAGTGTTGTGAGACGTACATATGTAAGCAGTTAGTTGGGTATTGAATTGGTTCAAAGTTCTAAAAACTATGTTCGTTTGTCGAAGAAAAGATAAATAAACTTCGTTGCATACTTTTAGGCATAAGTGTTCCACTGCTAGATGATATTTTCGCCTCTATATTTTCCCAAATAGTTCGGCTAGAACTGACTTATCTGCCGTATATTGAATACAAAAAGTGATTCCACCTGGCATTAGACGTTCAATATATTTATGAATAGAAAAAGTCCGAGGCTAAACCCAGATTTGATAGAAGGAGAAATGCAGACAGGAAGGAATGCGACCCCTAATGTTAACAGCAACACTAACATAGAGAACAAAAACAATCTGTTAGCGTCACTAAACAGAGCTCAAATCAAGCAAGTGCACTTGCAACTGCCAGTGTAACTGACACCCAACGACAAGCGAGTATTAACGCAAATGTTAATACAAATGTTAACCGTGCAACAAACCAACCAACTGTTACTTTAACAGACAATCAATTTAAGCAATTGCTAGGGAACTTTCACGCTAACCAGGATACTAGGGCCACTTTCAGTAAGTGTAGCGTTCGTTTTAATGGCGGAAGGAACACCAGCAAGATCGAAGATTTCATAGCAAACATTTAACTTGTCAGCTTACCACTTCTGTTAGAAGGCTACGCATCGTCATGGTGGCAGGGTGTAAAAGAGGAAGCACAAACTTTTAATGATGCCATTGAAATGCTTCGCAAAGCATTTTCTCCTCCGAAAAAACTATGATAGATATGACATTTTCCCAATCACTGTTGAAAATACACGAAAAAGTTCCCCGCGAAGCGGTTCGGAAATTTTAGCGAGTTGTTGGAAAAAGCTCGTGAGGTCGAGTTGCTTCTCGCGGGAGAACAAAGAGGTTTATAAAATCAACGAAGCATACCAGCAAAACTCCGCTCCGCTGCTCGTATTATAGAAAAAAAAACACTCTTATGAAAACTGCTACAAATGGAAAAATGAGAAAAAGACGACAGGAAAAATGAAAGAAGCCACTATGGACTGTTATGGTTGTGGTCGCACCAGGATACTACAGGTCGAATTGTCCAAAATCATCATAATCAGAAGGACCCGTTACGAAGTCCCGAAAAACTGGACTTCAACGCCATACAAACCACAATATAGGTCGTGCACGTGCCAACAATAGACATAATATTATTAACGGGACTATGGACTGTTATGGTAGTGTGTGTGCACCAGGATACTATCAGGTCGAATTGTCCAAATCATCATAATCAGAAGGACCCGTTACGAAGTCCCGAAAAACTGGACTTCAACGCCATACAAACCACAATTATAGGTCGTGACGTGCCAACAATAGACATAAATATTAACGGTTTGAAAGGTGAAGCCTACTTGGACACAGCTGCTAGAACAAGCGTGGCAAGTCGTCAACTGTATGAAAAGCTGAAAAGTAAAGGCGTTGAATTTCAGAAAGTCTTTGTGGAAATTAAATTAGCTGATGGCATTACTCGCCATGAAATGATTTACTCCACGATCGTCCATGTCGTAATTGGCAAACGATATAAACGTATAAGCTTTATATGCTTGTCAAGTGCAGAAAACAATTTCGAAACCAGTCATCAAATGAATATTCGCCAGAAGGTATACTTGAAATTTTCGAGGCAGTATTCCAACAGGACTTTGAGTTACCGGAAGGAAACATTTATTTCCACCAATGAAAAAACTGAAACCGAATAACAAAGCTGAAGTGAGAGTAAGCTGCTCGGTTGAAATAAATTCAATTGAAATAAATCTGCGTCATAATGAAGGTGTACTTTTGGATGAAGATGAAAAAAACGACTTTGAAAAATCTAATAAAAGAATCTTCAATAATTTTTAAAGGAACGGCAGTTCCAGTACCGCATTTTGAATATTATATAAAGACTACGGTACAAACGCCCATTTCTTCACAACCTTATCGTATATCACCGGCAATGAAGCAAAACTTAAGATCGAACTAGACGACATGTTGAGGAAAGGTATAGTCGAAGAGAGTAAATCGCCGTGGTCCTTTCCCGTTGTGTCTAATTCCCAAAAAGATGGAGGAGTCAGGTTTTGCGTTGATTATAGACGCTTGAATGCCATTACCACAACAGATACTTACCCTTTGCCTAGAATGGACGATTTATTATACGCAGCTAATGCAACACATTACATATATACTATCGATTTAAAAGCCGGATATTGGCAAATAAAAATGGCACCAGCAGATAAGCCGAAAACTGCATTTACAACACCTTTTGAAATTTTTGTTTTCAACCGGATGCCGTTCGGTCTGAAAAACGCACCGGCGCCGTTTCAGCGTTCGACAAATTTAAGTCTGAATTGCAACATATCTTAATTTTAGCATACATAGACGACATTATCATATGCTCCAATGATTTTAAGGCTCATATAAAAGACTTGCGACATACTTTCCAAAACTTAATGAATATGGGGTTTCAGCTGAATAGAGAAAAATTGCGTTTTCTGTCGAGAAGAGATAAAGTACCTTGGTCATATTTTGACTACAGAAGGTCTCAAAGTTGATTGCGAAAAGACAGATGCTATCCTCAGGCGCCCGAACCCGAAAAACTTAAAACAACTCGTATCGTTTCTCAAACTTGTTCGTGGTATAGACGGTTCATCCACATTTCGCAGATGTAGCTAAACCATTGTCCAAGCTAACGAAGAAAAACGCGCAATGAAATGGTCGTCAGACGAACAAAGTTCGTTCGATAACTTAAAAAGACTGCTTTCATCTCCGCCAATACTACAACAAGTGGATGAAACAAAACCTTTCGTCTTAAAAACTGATGCCAGCGATTATGCGCTCGGAGCTGTTCTACTGCAGGGGGAGAATGAAGAAGAACACCCCATAGAATATGCGAGCCACCTATTGCTTCCAGCAGAAAGGAACTATTCTACGACAGAAAGAAAGAGAAGCACTCGCGGTAGTTTGGGCTCTACAGAAATTTCGTGGCTATATAGAAGGTGCAGAAATTAAAGTTTTAACAGACCGCAGCCACTCAAATGGCTATTGACCTTAAAACTCCTACAGGACGGCTTGCGAGATTGACTCTACAACTCCAGATGTATAATTTAAAACTATAATATACGGCAGGAAAACAAAATGTTGTGGCGGATATGCTGTCACGTCCACCCTGTCCCCACGAAAACAGCACTAACTTTAATTCATTTGAAATCGATTTTCCTAGAAAAGGCGCTGAAGAGTTTAGAAAGGAGCAGCTAAAAGATGAGGATTTGAAAGAGATTATTCAATCATTTGAAAACGATGACGAGAACGTAAGTAGACATACAAAACGAGGATATATAATGGTAAACGGTGTGCTTCATAGATTCTGCTCAGAAGAAGACTCTGAAAACGGTCAATTTGTGGTACCAAAAAATCTACGGGAGACAATTTTAATGAAGTTTCATGCTGATCCAACTGCAGGACATTATGGTATTGATCGTACAACAAATCGGATAACTCCACACTATTTTTGGCCAGGTATGCGTACACAAATCGCACAGTATGTAAAGTCGTGTATTGAATGCAAGAAATAAAAACCACAAATTTGAAACCACCTGGATTGCTCCAAACGGTTTCGAGTAACCAGAGATTCGAAACAATTGCCTTGGATCTATTCGGCCCTTTACCTCCTACTGCGAAAGGTAACCGCTGGATCCTCGTCGTTGAAGACTTGTGTAGTCGTTGGGTGGAGTATTTGCATTGAGAGAAGCCACAGCAGAAGCTTGCGCTACAACTATGTTAATGAAGTTATAATGAGATTTGTGTACCAAGGGCATACATGCCAATAAAGGAAGTCAATTTATTTCAGCTGTAATGCAAAATTTATCATATTGCCTAGGGATACACAAACATTTACTCCCCTGTACCATCCAGAAGCTAATCCTGTTGAAAGAAAAAACAGGGACCTAAAAACCTCAACTGTCAATCTACGTCGGAAAAGAGCATACTACTTGGGACGGATGTTTACCATAAATACGTTCGTCATGAACACGGCTAAATGCGAAAGCACTGGTTTCTCAGCAGCATACCTTACGTTTGGAAGAGAGCTAAGAAGCCCTCTCGAAGCACATTATGACTTGAAACAAATAATTGATTCATTCATTCATTGATTCACAAAACTCGTGCCACAAATAACACCACATTAACGAAATGGCTAACACACTGCAGGGAAGCACAAGAAAAGCTGCAAGATAGAAATAAACAGCCTGAAGGTTTAATGTGGCCACATAAATCGTTCCGAGATGTCGGGCTAGCACCTTAATGGTGCTATGGTACGGAGCGTACCGGATTTGTATCCGGCAAAGGCCCATCACATCGATAACACTCCCCAAAGCCTTCGGGGAGCAACTTATCGCTACACAACAACAACAACAATATAGAATAAACAATATGTTGATACTAAGCGCCGATCACAACTATCATTTAATGTTGGAGATGATGGTGCTCGTTAAAATCCACATACACAGTAAAGCGAGTGAAAAAGTAACGTCGAACTTCGCCATACGTGATTGCAACAAATGATAACCCAAATGACCCAATTGGAACGCATCATGCAACATCACTGACTCCATATGAAGGTCCAAATGTAAACCCGAAATACATTCATAGAAAACGTGGCCGTCCACAAACAACACATATACCTGAACATAATACAACAAGCTGAAAACACAACTGCCTATGCGATACAACAACAATGCATCCGATACCACAGTAACAATGCCAATGCACCAAAAAGAGTTCTGTGTCCACGTAAATGATACCGTAAATGCTGACTGCATCATCCGGACGATTTCTGCGTCAGAGGGGGAGGATGTAACGATTGTGTCCACAGCAGAACAATTATAGCAACGATCGACACACACAATTGCACATGTGTTACATAGCTAACACTTTCAGCCTAAAAGTCGACTACGATTTATCTTGACGATGTTAACCCATTAACGTTATCTGTTTTTATAATAGGGGACTCATGTAACCGTATAAATGCCTTATAAAGTGTGTAAACGTATAAATTTATCTAGTTACGCACGAGCTTGTTCAAATTTTGTATGAAAAATCATTTACACAATTTGTATAAATTTACGCGCACATTCATTGTGTAAACGCGGTAAACTCAAAGGAATGCAACCTTGCAGACATTACAGACGGCATTTTCATCAAAAATATCCAACATCAGCAAGTAAAGGCGTTTTAGTTTTGATTTTTCACTAATATTCGTATTTTTAATTTGTATAACAATCAAAAAAATTTTTTTGGAAATAATACAGCTGAAAAACAATCAAGTTATCAAGAGTATTACTAGGTGCGTTCATATAAACCGCGTGTGTAAATGGTATAATTTACACCTTATAAGTTTATATGCTATCATGAGTCCCCCTAATGTTAAATGTTCTTATTGTTGTTAAACTCAGTTATCTATAAATGATGGCAGAGAGATCACTCTAAATTTAACTTATATATGTTAGTAGTATGTAGATATTGTTAATAATGCTAATTTTAGGGTTACGAAAATATTCTCAATCTCTCAATTTTACGATTGTACATAACTGTAATCCTTTTCATTTCTATACATTTAACATTTATGATATTTATAGACCAAGTAGAGAGTATTGACTCTTGTGGCTAGTTTTTCTAAGCACGGATGTGCTAATCACGTAAGGAAGACCCTCTTCGCTTCATAGAGAAAAATTTGTGTCAGTATTTCCTTAGGTGCTTTCAGCAAATTTAATCCACGGGGCGATCCTGCTGCAAGAAGTCGCGTTCCCCGAAAACAAATTTATGGTACAAAGTATTTTAACATCGTTGTTCTAACTGCAACCCTGGTCGACGAAAATTTAAGGGAATGTTACGAATAAAACAGTACTCTGTAACGGTAGAATCTGGTAGTAGCGCCTTCTGCTACTAGTCAGACTGAAGCGTGTACATTTCATTTGTTTTTCTTTTGACCCCTCGAGTCATCAAGAAGATATATTTAGGTCGGCTTCGCCTTGAGTTAGAAATTTATAACATTTCCCTAGTGAATCATTCGATGTGGAGTTGGATGCAGTACTCGAAGAATGGCGAAGCATAATGAACTCTGTGATTATTTTGGTGAGTTTTATCGATGTTTATTTATATCTTTTCCATGTATGTAAATCACCTACACTCAGAAACTTATACTTTAAAATACTAAACCAGGATCTAGCAATTAGCAAAAATTAAAACAACTCGATCATTGTTAATTCTTTCAAGCAAGCTTTGAAATGCCCGTTGAAGTCAGAAAAGCAAACACAGGACAATGACAAACAGCAGAAATATTCCTTTTGTTAAAGGCTGAGGTAACACTGAGCCAATATACAAGTACAGGAAGAGGTCCTCTGAAATTCCACTTATTAACTGGAACGTATTATTGTGTATGCTGACCTGCGAAGCTTTAGGCTTATGGAGAAAAGCAACGTTCCTTACCAAAAGAGTAGTGAGCAAGATAGCTAAGTGGCCTGGTATGTCAGAATGTGGAGTAGTTGGGGATTGATAGAGTAAGAATATGAGGAAAGAGAAGAGGTGAAGAAAAAATATAAAGGAAAAGGTGATGACAGTAGAAATGAAAGAAGAGAAGGAGAGTGAGATGAAAAAGGACTAATTTGTGAGCTATAAAATATATTGAATTTTTTTTTGTAATTTTTTTTAAATAGGCAGTTGGACCACATACGGAAAGGTAAGCCTCTGTCGGGTCTTGTAGTGTAACTAAAGGAGCTCCAGGCCGAAGACAAAATCGAGTCGAAAAACTGGCTATGTATATTTTAAAATAATAATCATAGCTTGGCCTGCTCTTTCTTTCTCGTTGCGCCTTGCACGGCAGTTTCACTTTAAGATTCATCTTAATCACATCATTCTCCCGTCAACAGCAATTTTGTCTATCATTTAAAATGACATTTAAAATGAGCAACGAAAATAGAAATTTATAACATTCCCCTTTTCTGTTGAGACAAAAATCCACAATTGTCATTTTTGCATTAACCCTTTGAGATATGAATTTTTTTCTTTTCATAAAAAAAATCTTACTCAAATAAAATTGTTTGATTTCAACAAAAAAAAAGACTCACTACAATAAAACATACATACTCACTGCCACACATTTCTATACATTTCTACATTTACAATTTCTCAACAATAAGAATACAAAGGCATTACACGTGAGATTTACGCACATTCACATGGGAAATCAAAGAACATTGTGACAGCAAATGCAAACAACAAAGTTTTAGAAGTGAGCAATATTTACAAAATAGTATAAACTAAGCACATACTTAAATGTAACAGTATATTCTCATATGTGCAGCAAACACACACACGCAAACACAAACCATAGCACTCACTTTCGCACTTCACATTCTAATCACACAATTGCAAAGCTCCAACGCATCAACTAAGCGTTTTCAAATATGCTCGCTACTAAAGCTTTTATTTGTTGTTTATTGCTATTGTCCAATTGTTTGCTGATATCCTCTATAAAGATATGTTTACATATAAATACATACATATACATTTGTATTGTCAATTATCTTATTATCTGTAACAAAAACCACACTCAATTTACACTCAGTTTCCGTCACACTATATCCCTATTACTAAATTTTACTTTGCGGCTATCATTATGCATGTGCGTGTGTAGGCATAGACTTAGCAAGTGTCCTTATATACGTGTATGTATATGTTTATGTGTGTATTACAAATAAGTAGAGCATTTACCACAATCAAGCAACGGATGCGTGCCATCTTCATGTCCATTCGCCTTGTAATTGTGGTTGATCTTCGATACCAGAGGGCAATTTGTAGACCATCATCCAGGGCAAAATATCCAATTCCGAAATGTTCAATTGGCCGCCATATTGTAGTCCTGGGCTCCTTCACATCGTGGTTAGCAAGTAAAAGAAAACAACAAATATTTATATGAAACCTATATACATTTAACTACACCATGTAGGAAATAGGCGACTATCATGCATATCAAAATCAAACTTCTAAGCAATTTGCATCAAATTTGGTAAGCGCTTGTAATTTAAATCCAGCCTCCTCTCCTGAGGTAGAGAAAAATGGAAAATGTGAGAGGTTGATAAAAAGATTAGTGGGAAAATATATACAGAGAAGGGGAACGACAGATAAAGCACAGGAGTTAAAGGAAGAAAAAGAGGAGGAGAGGACGAGTATGTGGGGGAGCAGTGGGAGAGAAAAGGCGACAGAAAAAGAGAGATCAGAGGGACAGAGATGAGGGAGAACACACAGCAGTAAACAATGGTGAAGAAAGGTGATTGAAAAAGAGGATGATGTACAAGAGAACCGAAGAATAAAATTGGCAGACGTCATGTCATTTATTTCCGATTCTCGCTTCTTCGAGAAGGTATTGATTTTCCAACACCGGTATAGCTAACCTGAGGCCCATTTATACAAATCAGTGGTGCTCCGTTTTACCTACAATGCTCTACGTTCGGTTCATATGTATCTATGTAAGCTAACAGATCCACGTGGAACAAAGCTAAGCACTTCGAGAGCACGCTTCTTCGCAGCACAGTGAGCTCAGGGGAAATCCTTAATTAGAACTTGCATAACAGGTATTGCTCTTCATTCAATAGGTTTATCTACTTGCTTGGGATAAAGTCAATTTGGTAAGAATACTGAAGCAGTCAAATCTTGGCGGCGACCGCCGTGGTGTGTTGGGTAGCGTGATCCGCCATTCACACCGAAATCCTGTGTTCACACCCGGGCAAAATCAACATCACCAAAATTTTAGAAACATGTTCTTTCAATTAGAAGCAAACTGTCTCCATCGGAACTGTTTTGTAAGCACTCCGAGCGTATTTCTGCTATAAAAAGCTCTCAGTGAAAACTCTTGTGCCTTACAGATGGCGTTCGGAGTCGACATAAAACAAGTTGAAAAAATCAAGAGGACCGCGACGCATTTTGGAGAGAAGCTCGGCCTAAAATCTCTCGGAGTTTATCGCGCCTTAAATTTATTTTTATTTTTATATAACGAGCCTGATTGTGACTTAGACTGCAGCCTCATTCCCTGCAATATTCGCAGGATATTTTTTCAGCACGACATTCAATGCCATCTGTGGTGTTCTTATAAAACGCTACTAACCTAAACCAGAACCCCATAGAGCGAAACGGCTGGACTATTCTCTGTAAAACCAGTGTACGAAATTTCCAGACAATCCTCACCTTCGGTTTTCATGCTTATGTGTAGTTGATAGCTGACTATGGCATAAAATTACCAAATATTTTTTTATTGTTATTGGTTTAAGCGCAAAGCGCCTCTTACTTCATATATGAAAACAATTTTTAATTTATTAAAAATTGTGGGGAAAAATTGGAACAACCGCGCCTTTCGGACGGCTAAGCCGCAGATGTTTCGATTACACCTTGTAAATCTATTCAAAGCGTTTTTGGGGGACTGGTTTTCGTCGATATTTGTATTGCATATTTCGAATCTAATTTTAGGCTCGTATATAGGCTCATGTTCTCACTACCATTGTTTCATTCGTTTTAAAAACTTTTGAAATACATTTGGAGATGGTTTAGTACTTCTAGGCTGTGAAGAGCTAATCATCCTTAAGTATCTCGCGAAAAGCCCAATTGAGATAGGAGCGGTACTAGATGAAGTGATCCACTAGATGAATGTATCCCTCGAGAAAAAAGAATTAACCCCGGCTGCATTCCTGACATTGAAATAACCTTCAATAATATTCTACTGGATGCAAAAGAAAACTTTCTTTATGCTTGGTATCTAAGATATTGTGACGAATATTAGTAACACTAAGTGATACTCACATCACTAGTCTGATGCTAAGTAAATGAAGGCACAACAACAATAAAGCAGGCAGTCACTTGTATCTACATAAACGAATCAATCGTTATGTCTACACATATGTACGTACACGCAGCGGAGAAGATACGCACAAACACAAGCATATATCTTATCTGAGATGCTCCCAAAAGTAGGCAATTATCTGTGGAAGTGTCACTCACATATACACGCGCATATGGGAAGCTATACACGTGTATCTGTAGTTATATTTTATAGCAGTAACTAAGTTAATTCTGGAAACGCCAAGAAGTATGGAACGAGGCAATCGATGAGTATAAAAGCGGCAGCAGTAGAGGCATGACAATCAGTTTTGTTTATGCAAGCTATCAGTTGCGAAGAATAAGTGTTATTGTGAAGTACTTTAGTAAAGACCATTTTTGCATTATTCATATTGGGGTTATTTATATCAACAGTTTAGTGATTCGAACATTAGTAGAGGTTGCAATTAAGAGCAACTGCAATAAATTCGTTACAATATTATAAATTGTTTGAAAGATTCATTCATTATTCCTTGAGATTCCTACATACATTGAACATATGTAGCACACATACAACTCTTTAAACAAATGTGTAAACAAACATAGGACTTTCTTTCCATTCAATTTTATGCTCTGCAATTGTGTGGATTGTGTGTTGGTTATTTCTTCGAGATTTTTTATTTTTATTACTCTTGTTGCTTTTATTATTATTTTGGTTGCTTTATTCTTTTGTGTGTAAATAGACGGCTTTCCTGCATTTGGCCATTTTTTGGCACAATTCTGTTTACTTTGTCGGTTTATTTTATTTGCATATTTGCTCTTAATGGATGAAATTTGTCAAATCATGTTTTAAGAGAAATAACTTTTTGAACAAGATTTAATTCATTTTATTTGCTAAAGCCAAAGCTTGGTGTTCTGATATTGAGTTCCCGTTTGTTAATTGAACTCTTAGGCGACTTCGTATTAGAATTTTGTGTTTTGATAAAGGTCTCACAATACCGGAATTCCGTATGCTTCAATTTTCAGCCTTGAATTCATATTTAGGCCCGATTTGATTTTCTGGGTGCAAGTTTAAGGTATAGGTAAAGTTGTAATTTTATTTAAGTATCTAAAAGTTTACTTTTAAAATATTTGCTCTTGCTTGCCACACATTTAGTAATGTAAGGCTCTCTTCTGGAAAAGCTTTCTCTCTCTTTATAATATCATACCAGCGTATACCCGCGATCCAGCCCATACGAGGAAAATACAGCTTAAATATGTTTACAGAATTTGTTTAAAATACGGTGCCTTAAACTCTCCCCGAACAATTTTTATGATCCCTAATTGTCCTACCTACTTGTTTTATGCTAACTCGGAACGGCATTTGCAAGGCACCAAGGGGTTTAGTTAGGTTAGGTTGAACTGGCCGGTCCATGAGGACCTCACATAGACTGATTGAGTCCGTAGTGTTACCAAAAGTATGTTTTAATGACCAAACTGAAAAACCCTATCAAAAACCAGGACCTAAGTTATAAAATAATTCCGTCCTCTTCGCATATACTAGAAGCTTCCAAGGACTTAAGCCACTTGCTGCTTTTAGATCTGACAGCTGTATACAGCTGGAGTCTTAGCCTGGAAAGTGCAGGGCACGAGCACATAACATGCTCGATCGTTTCCTCCTCCAGCCCGCACTTCCTACATCTTCTATCACTGACCACGCCTAATTTAAAGACATGTGACGCCAGAAGGCAGTGTCCAGTAAGATTAGCCGTCATGAGTCTCGTTTTAATGATAGAAGCAACTTGGTTAGTCTAAGGTTGTAAGACCTACTCATAATCTTCGACACTTTACAGCCCCACGCTTGAAACCCACGCCTTTCCCGCTTGGTCGATCATGTGCAGCTCTCGCCTTCGCTTAATCTCGCTCAGTCTAATTGGGACGTCTACAGAGCAAGCTTCAAAGGAAGCGCCCCTTTTTAGCTAGTTCGTCCGCTTTTTCATTCCCATCTATCCCACTATAGATGTATGCTTCTCCTTGTCCCGATTCTCTCCAAGGCTGCTTACACTCTAACACGCATTTAGATGCTGTGCTATGCGAGATTATTGCCTTAATACTGTTATATAAAAATTCACATGGTTGCAGCTTAAGCTATTCTCTTGCAGGGTTTCTACTGCTTTGTTTGCGGCTAATATTTCCGCTTGGAAAACGCTACAGTAATCCGGCAGCCTGTAGGATCTGCTTATTCCGGATCAGCACAGTATACCGCAGACCCTACTCCTTCCACTACTTTGGAACCATCTGTGTACACATGTATCGCCTCGTCCGCCATTTTCGCACCCTTGCGCCAACCATCCACCTCTATTGTGGCCTTAGATCTCCCTCGAAGCGCAGATAGGGAATCAGGTAGTCTGTTCGTCTTGTGATTGATGACGCTATACTACTAGGACCATATGGTCGGCGCTCAAACTGCCCGAGCACCGAGCCTGGTTGCGGTCGTTAATGCTTTGTTCCTTGCTACCAAGTTTAGAGGTGGAATGTGCAGAATGGCATACAGTGCAGCCGTCGGGGTTGTTTTCAGGGCTCCCGTGATGCTAAGCATCGATAGTCTGCATGTCCCCCTCTAATTTTTTGAGGTATGTTTGTTTTTTGTGTGGCTTTCCACCAAAAAAGAATTCCATAGTATAGAATAGGGCTTACAATCACTGTAAAACCCAATAAGAAAGAGAGGGCGATAGGCCCCACGTACGCCCCAGCATTCTTTACATGCATCGAGTGCCGTTGAGGCCTTCTTGACCCTTTCCTCCACGTTGAGCTTCCATGAGAGCTTACGGTCTAGGATGATTCCTAGATACTTTGTGCAAGGATTCTCCTGTAAGGTCACCCCTCCTAACTTAGGCCTGGTCCAATTTGGACTTTGTACATCTTTATAAACAAGACCATATCCGTCTTCTCCGCATTGACTTTCAACCGGCATTAGACGCCCAGGTACGAATATCCCGAAGCGCCTGATCCATCAAAGAACTAATCGTTGGAAGGCACTTTCCACTTATGACAATTGCAACGTCATCTGCGTAAGCCGTAAGTTTTGCGGGTCCCTCATCGAATTTCCTGAGCAGTTGGTTGATGACCAGCGTCCACAGCAGAGTGATAGCACCCCTCCCTGCGGCGTGCCCCTGTCCTCTGATTTCGTGGCCTCGTACACTCCCCATTGTGATGTAATCTTTCTGCAATTTAACATGCAGCCGATCCATCTGATTAGGGCAGGATGTACTTTAATGTAATTAAGACCATCCTAATCGCCCATTTGCAACTTTATTGAAAGCCCCGGCAATGTCCAGAAGACTCCTAGAGCATACTTCTTATATTCCAGTTATTTATCTATGCTATTACCACCCTATGCAATGCGGTGTCTACCGGCTTGCCATTGGTGTACGCATGCTGTGTTGTGGGGAGCAGCTTTTCATCCACGTTGGAATTTATGTACACATCTATCAGCCTCTCAAGGTTTTGAGCAGAAATGATGTTAAGCTATGGGTCTATAGTCTTTGGGATACACGTGACCTATCTTCCCCGCCTTTGGTAGAAAAGCTACACGAGCAGTTCTCTCAAGAGTGCGGTACATGATCAGTCTATGCACCGATCGAATATTATTCTAAGCCATTCCACGACCGCCCTACTTGAGACTTGTAGCATAGCCGGGAATATACCATCTGGGCCCGGCGATTTAAACTAGAAAACCTCTTCACCGCCCACTCGTCTGTGACATGGGTCATACAAGGA